>CAJNDS010002188.1:0-190733 GCA_905221605.1 Symbiodinium natans | reverse complement strand
CCTGTTGGCACGCGGGCTCTCCTGACTTTATAACTTGGTCTCCTTTGCTTCGGGGGCCCCACACCAAAGGCAACTTTGCGGCTGGATCACATGATTGTGGGTGGTCAGTAGGATGAATGGTCGCAGGACCATTTGGCTACACGTGAAGCATTACAACAGCCCGTGCTTTGCTGTGATCAGCAGAAGATTTTGCCCGAGGCCTGCATAATTCAGAAGTTTGAGCTTGGAGCTGAGAAGAAAGCGTGGGTTCCTCACTGCATTCCGTGTGAGAAGGGCTCCCAAACCATTCCAGCTTGAGGTACCCCTTACGAGTGCGCGGGGCGTCGCAATGGACAAATTAATGATGACTAATGGGAATGACGGCAAGGCCTCCTTCCTGCTTGTTAATTACAATGAAGCGTGGTCTCGCATTATTCGAGGGCAGCGTCGACGCGTGTGCTTGCTGAGGAGTGCCTCTTCCCTTGCTTGGTCCTGTGTACACGTCAGTGGTGAACGGTGCAAATGGTATGCTTGGTCTTGATTGCAAGATCGCGACGAGGAGGGGCATTTTGCGTGAGAAATGTCAGCCCAAGCAAAGGTGCAAGAAACAATTCTTGGGCCTGGGAGGGAAGCCAAGACCTGGAGTTTTGAGCCTGCTGTGACAGTGGAAATCTCTCGTCAGCCCATGGCATGGGTTTGGCATTTCTTAGATGACCTTGAGCTCTTTCCCCCTCTTGTCGGGCTCTTCCACCAGGATGGCCGCTCAAGCTGGGACGGAAGTGCTTTGCGACCCACTCCCTGACCATTTCGTGGAGGACCGGCTGGTCGTCCTTCATCCAGCTGTGTAGAGGAAAGAAAAAAAAGGGGCACTGTTGACAAAGGCGTAGCCCGGGCCTCCAGTTTGCTACATCCAGGGAGGTCAACCTCCTTCGGTGTGGGAATCCCAAAAACCCCCAGTTTTGGGGCGCTTGGTCCCTCACGTGGAGGAACCCTTGGCTGGTTTCCAAAACCATACCATCACCGTCGTTGCCTCCACGGCATAGGCCTGGAGGTCCTGGGCCGGGAGGTCGGCCACCTCTTGCACACTTGCGGGAAACAGTCTTTTGCCAGAGTGCAAATTTGGCCCTTTCCTTTTCATGGGACTCCTCCGCTCCACCTTCAGGACTCACTGGGGTCTCCCTGAATCCAATGAGTGACCCGGGAGCCCCCCCTTGCACAAAGGGTACATAGATGCCAAATGTGACCTCACAGCTCATACCTGGTTTCGCGATGTGGCAATTTTGACCCCTATTCCTTGGAGCACCGGGTTTCCAGCCGGCTCCGGTTCTTTTGCGCTGGGTGGTGCAGGCCTACTACCGCGTGGCGTTGAGACGTCCGTTTTGTGGGCTTTGGAGCAAGCCCTAAAACCGCCTAAGCTCTGAAACCCAAAAATAACCTAAACCCTAGACCCTAAAAAAACCATGAACCCTGAAAACCCCTAAACCCTAACCCTGAATACCCCTAAACCTTTTTCCTAAAACCCCGAACCCGTAGAACTAAAGACCCCTAAACCCGAAGCACCCCTGAGCCCTAAACCCTACATACCCCTAAACTCTAAATAAAACCCTAAACATTCCCAAACCCTTGAAACAAACAAAAACCGTAAACCCCACAAAACCCTACACCCTTTCCACCCTTTCCATAACAGCTCAAGCGTAGCAACTATGGCGGCGCTTGCGCCAATCCGACGCCTTGGGCGAAAGACCAGGAATAAGCCTCGATGCTCCAAGAAACACGAAATCATAAATCAAAGCGATCACAACGAAGTTAGGGCAGCCCATCTGCGATCATGTCGTTGGCATTCACGTCCCAGCCTTGCTGCCAAAAGCGACTCCACAGCCTCCAACTGCTCTGCCGGGAAGCGCATGTAGACGGAAAGGAGGCGGCACTGGAGAATGGCAGAAGACGGCCGGGTCTCCTGAGTGTACCAGTTTCCACCAGCAGCTTTGACCACGGCCTTGACCTGGGTCAAAAACCAAGTTGCTCGCCGACCTAGGGGAACCTTACGCAACATCTCCTCTGGCCCTGGGGCCGTTGAGTACCATGCCTTCGAAGACTGCCTATAAAATGGTATTTCCATTCCCGTGGCACGTCGGAATGCAAGGTAAAGTTGTGCCAGAGAAACCCAGCGGGGTCGAGCAGCTACAACGCCACCAGCGCCAGTGACCAAACGGAGCCAGTTGCTTAAGACCATCACATAAGGCCTTCCAAACTTGGCGAAAACAGTGGCCAAATCTCGCTCAGGGACCACGGGGCACGTCAGAGATCTTTCATCCGGCACAGGTGGCACCACCTGCAGCTCGACGTCAGCCGGCTCACGCTGCTTGCGTTTTGCCCTGCACAAAGCACGTCCGATGGCCCTGTGGAGGCCCAAGACGATGCTGCCCACATGCTGCTGGTACGCCACGTCACGACGCACCTCATCCCAGATATCCCAGAACCGCTGTGGCCTCGCGCGATTGGCCTGCTTCGCTGCCCCATCGACCTGATCATTGTTGTGGCGTATCCATTCCTCAAAGAAAGTGGCATCCTCCCCCAATGCCTCATGCGCTGGAACCTTAAAGATGCCCCCAAAACGGTCAGGATATTCCCACAAAATGTCTCGGACCTGCAGCCAAAGGTCGGCGTTTCGCGCCGTTGGCCTAACGAGCCGAACCGACCCCTCAACCAACCCCCGAACACCCCGAACTACCCCCAGACAATCACTCCAAAGGCGAACCCTACGTCCTGAGGCCTGCGCATACTTGAGGGCAGACAGAACTGCGGACAGCTCGCCGCGATAGGCAGTCTGCACAAGGCCTGGCACCGGCCCTGCTGCAAGGATGACTGCTGGCTCGCCCACGGGGGCCGCAACTGTGACAGCCCAAGCTGCCAAACGCAGGCGGTGTTCTCTTGGAAGCAAACATGACCCATCGGTAAACAAGTCGATCTGATCTTCTGCCGAATGCGGCACCTGAAAATCACAAAGCAAGCACGGTATGCCGAGCAGTTCTTGCTGTAGCACGTCAAGCTCACGCGGCTGCATGCACCAACCATGCATGGACTGGCACGGCGGTAAGTCCTCGAAAGTGAAAGTGCTCCCCCGAAGGGCCTGCTGGCGCTCGCGGTTGAAAGCAGTGCAGCGCCAAACCCTATGCTCAACGCCGTCACGCTGCAAAAGGGACATAATGGCGAATCGCCGCCTCCAATGTGGCGCAAGGCATCCTCTGTAAAGAAGGCCCCTGTGAGCGTGATGCGTATCAAGGCCCTGTCCTCAGCCGGCCACTGGGCTGTAAGCTTGCGCGTGAGGACAGGATCAGCCTGTCTCAACCCTGCAAACCCTCGCCAATGCTGCACGCGGGATGCGATGGATCCCTGCCATGCGCGAACCAATCGCAGCTCAACCTCCTGCATGGAGGTGGCCCAAGGATCAAAAGCCCCCAGTGAATCCTCCAGCATCTGCACTTCGGGCCTCCAAGCCAAACCCACCGCATTACACCTACCCAACCAAACCGAAACCGGCCCCGTGCCTACAGGAAGTGCCCTCACAGCAATGGGATCGGCCAACTGGCCCACTGTTGCGACCCATGGGCTCGAAGATCTCTGAATGTGGAAAGAAGCGCAAAGAAGGCAGGATCGGCCACCGGATAAACAGTGAGCCCCAACAAAACAGCTGGGTTGAGCCCAGGCCGCTTGGCCCCTAGCCCTCGCACAGCCGCACTACGCAACCCGTCAAAGTGCCCATCCCCCAAGAGAACAACCGAAATGCCATGAAGCGCGCGTGGCCAGGCTGCCACTGAGAGCGCACGAAGCTTCTGCTCAAAGGGGGCAGGTGACAGCTGAAGCCGCGGCCAGAGGGGCTGCATTGATTTAATCCTGGTCGTGATGGTATAGACAGATACACGTTTAGAGAAGGACAGATGGCCCCCTAAATCACGAGCATCCAGCGTGGTCTGGAAACCTTGGTTTCGAAGTGCCTTCCGGGCTTCCGCGGTTGTCGCCCAGACCTTAGTTTTAGACTCATCCAGCGCGATGTCCCAGGATTGCGCAAAGGCCTTGGTGGCTTGGACTGCCTCCGGGATGCTGCCAGTCGTCCACGAAGGAAATGACTTTGGAAAGAGGCACCTGTGCTGCTATATGATGATGGAGTGCTAAGTCAACCAGCGCCATGGCGACAACGGACATGGCATCGCCTTCTGGAAAGCCTGCATTGGCAAGCAAGGCCGGACCGACGGAACCACGTACCTTAAACCTGCGCTGCACCCCAGTTAAAGCGCCGGACCAACCTCTCACCAACCCAGCCGGGAGGCCAACCAACTCGGCAAGAGCAAGAACTGGCACCCTGGGCAAAGTGTTGAAGGCTTTCTGCAAATCAAGGGCAGCCCCTGCCAGAACGTAGCCCTGGGCTTGCGCACGCTCCACCTCTGCCTGAAGCTGCCACCAAATGGTAGCCGCAGCCCTCCCCGGCATGTTGCCACACAGCGTGTCAGGCACCACTCCCCGGAGATAGGCCAGCGCCTGACGCGCGCGGATAGACCCCCAAACCCTATATGACAACGACAAGACCGTTATTGGCCTGTACTGCGTCACCTCCCTGGCGTGTGGCACTTTTGCCAACGCTGCCACTATGCCTACCAGCATTTGTTCAGGCCATTTGCCGGTGGTCTCGGCTTCCTGGTAAATGGCCAACATGCCTTGCACAAGATCCGAGGGAAGGCGCAACAAGTCATCGCGTGACACGCCGTCAGGCCCTATGGCTGCCGAAGACCGCTTCGCCCGCGCCGTCGCTCGCCATGTCTCTTCAGAAATGGGCGGGAGCACCATAGGTCGGCCTTGGGGCAACGGAAAGCTGGCCAACAGGCCGTCCCACCTATGCGCCTCCAAGTGGTCCGGCCGGATCCACCTTTGAATCCATTCTTTGGCGAAGGCTTGGAAGATTTGGGGGAGGTCCCCGAGCAGCACGTCCTGGCGCACCAAGTCGTTCGGGCGCAGGCTTGCGACGTCGCCCCACAAACATTCCTCCTCTGTGTGATGCACCTCAAGCGCCCGCTCGCCGACATGAAACGGAAGCTCTGGCACCCAAGCCGGCGAACCATCAAGCACCACCAACCCCTCATCAGCCCTCACTTCCTGGACTCTGGCCTTGGTGCCTGAGACAAGGGTCTCTACCGGCTCAGCCTGATCAGGCTTCATGTCCCGAAAAATCAAAGATGGATTGTCCACCCGGCGCTGCTGCGCCAGTTTGCGCGTGTGCTTCTTAAGTTGGCTTTCCAAGTCACGGAAACAAGCCTCGAACGTCTGAAAGATTTGCTGCGCACACTGGGCCCCTGGCGGGTTGACAGGCATCCTGTCTGGATCCCCAGCCATGCGAACTTTGCGACATAGCCACCACTCTGCAAACGACGGTTTGAAACCTGCTGCTCGGCGAACAGCGCGCCACCGATTGGCTTGGGCTTCGGCTCGGCCTTCACGCGACCTGCATGTAGGCCTGCAAACGACGAAGATGCTTGAACCACCGACCGAACCACCAATCCCCACCAAAGAAGGTTACCTCGGCCTCACCATGCCTGCCCTTAGTCATCGGTACGGGAGCCGTGCGAACAAGTTTGGTATCCAGGGTGGCTGCCCGGCCACGTTGGGCCTCAGTCAAGGGCTCGATTTGTCGCGCGCTTCTGTCGTCGGACCATCGGTCCTCATACTGACGCCACAAGGAAGAGTAGGCCTGTGAAGGGCGAGATGTGTCCAATGGCACGGCTGGCTGCGTCGACAGCGGTTGCACCTTTGCCTTCGGTTCAAGCGCAGGCTGGGGCATGCGCCAACAAAACCGCGATAACATGGCCTGACCTCCTAAGAACGTGCCCACCAGCACTGCATGGGTCCGCAAAAACGTCATGCTGCACCTGCACCTCGCACAGCATGGAGGCAAGCTCAGGTGACACCCACAGGTGGTCTTTCTGAGTGGCATGCTTGCATGTAGACTGCACCTGCCAGCCCCATCTCGCTGCCGCGACCGCCTGAATTTCACGAAACCCATGCTGGCACCATTCGGGGTGGGCAGCTTCAAGCTGTTGAGGCAGGAGATTCATGTCACCCACAACAAACCTCGGGCCGCGAGAGTTAAGCACCAACCGCTCAGTGACCGCATCTAGAAGAACGTGCGTCTTGGCTTGGTCCGCCGGGTAGCCATAAACCACTGCCCCTTGGACCCAAAAAGGAGCCACGTAAAAAGAGGCCAATTGGACGCGTGCGGTATTCCACACATCCTGGTGCCACCCGGTCGGGGATGCCCGGACGGGATATGAAGATGCAAAGCCGACTCCTGTGTATCCACCTGAAGTTTGGCTTCCGGTACGCAGGGGCGCCGGGGCCCCCGGGAGAAACGTGAATGGGGCCTGGTTCAAACGCAGACCTTGCCTAAACTGGCGCAAGCCTTGGGCTGAAAGATGAGTCTCAGATATGCCCCAGATGCCAGGATGGATCGTTGAAAGAACAGAGGCCTTTCCATTCAACCCTGTCGGGTTAATGGCGCCAACCTGAAACCTACCTGATTGCCGGACAGGTCCTGGATGGCACGCCTCACCCCAATGAAAAGAGAGAAAGAAAGCAAGCCAAACAACGTGCCACCAACCACCGCATCCGCGGAATGCTCGCGGCACCTAACCCCGCTCCACAAACCCAACCTAGTCACTGCTCACGGTGGCGTTTCGCTCCAAGGAGCTCCTCGATGCGCTGCGTCTGGGCCGCAAACATGTTCTGGATGACCTGCTGCAGACCTTGCTCTTGGGCATCGACCCTTTGATGAAGAGAACCAACCTTCTCCTCAACACCTGCCAAGCGGCCATCAAAAGACCTGTGCGCCTGCGAAACCTGTGTGGCAACCTGTGTGCCCACCGACTCTTCAAGTCGGCGCGCCAGCTAACTCCGCCTGAGTGACACCCTGGGCTCTTGGTCCGGAGGATCCTGATGATTCCCCGCGGAGTGCCTGGCTCTGTCCACTAGCCTTGCCATCCAAATACTGTTGCCATGGGTCTGACACATCAATGGGATCAGCCTCGACACGGGATTCCGAGAGGCGACGAAGGGCAGACTTGGACGCAACGACAGTCGGCACGCGTGGCGCTTCGACCACACGGGCCTTTTGCTCAACGATCAGGATTTCCCCTTGGGCTGTGGGAATGACAGATCTGTCAGGGCGCTCCGAGGCCTGGACTACCCACCAAATGCCCGCGCCTTGACCACCAGGCAAGGGCGATGCCCCCTTGTAATTCTCGTTCAAGAACTGCCTGCCAAAAACCTCCAGGAGAGCTTCGGGCTCCCCTGGGCCGCTAAGGCCATGCCACGACGGGCACGCACAGTCCAAGGCGCGACACGTCCTGAGCTGAGGGCATTGAGAAAGAATTGCTCGCACTGGTGCCTGAATCAGTCCCCGCCATACTCCAGGCCACTGGTCCTTGAAGCAAGCAACCCGAACCAAGGTGGAATCAACGACATCAAGCGGCGCCACCTGAGTAGGCACAGCCTTGGCCACCCAAACATCGCCAATCTGGATCATGGTTGCTGTCAGTAGCATCGGCTCAGATGTCTCAACGCACTGGGCCTGGAACCGAACCTGGGACACAGGCGCGGTGGCCCCAGACACACAGATATCCCCAAGGACAAGGAGCGCCAACGCACGCTTGGAAACTGGGCTCGAGAGTGCAAGGTAAGGCAACGCCTCCGCCGGCGTCACCAAGACGACCCCTTCTGCCTGAGGTCCTACCTCAAGCAGGGAGAGCGCACACAAGGTTTCGCCACCTTTGGCCTGGATGAAGACACCGTCGGGAACCTCAACCTGGTCTGGCCTAGGCGCCTGTACCTCCTTGCTGCTGGGCGCCAATGGCCCTGAAACACTGCGAACTTTGCGTTGAGCTCGGCGATGGCTCGGGCCGTCACCCGACGCCAACCGGGCTTCGATGTGAACCTGAAGCTCGGACGGAAGAATCCACTGGAACACTGGCTTTGCCTGATTGGCCAAGGCTTTCAACTGCTTCCAAGGCTGGGCCGAAGTCATTGCCTTCTGGACAGCTGCCGCACCAAGTTGGCATATTGCAGACTGAGCACGGTCGGACGCCGCCTCGGCCGGCACACCTTTCTGGCGCAGGGTGGCCGCTAGGCCCTGGACCAAGAGTGGGTGGGCCCCAGCTCCATGCAATGCACCTGCCAACAGAACGGGCTGACGCACATGGCCGTCGCGGTCAAGAGAAGCCACGAACGCAGCCAGAACCCACGCCGCCGTATCGCAAGCATGCTCAAACGCCCATGGCTCAGCACCTTGCAACTGACACAGCAGGTCGACCAAACCAAGCGGCCCACACAAGTTGGGGCTTTCGACCCTGGCAGGGGCATCGTGGAACCGGAAAGAACGTGCATGTGAGCCAAGCGCCCGGCCAAAAACGCAGTGCGCCACTGCCACATCAGCATCATGCAGCTTTGCGGTGGAGCTTGTCCACGCTTCAACAGTGCCAAGGGAAACATGCCAATGGACAAACACCCAATGGTCATGGGAGCAAAAGGCCGAAATGACTTCGAAGGGCTGCTGGACACCCGCAAGGAACGTAGTTAGGATGCTGTGGCTTTCATGGGCCACCGCAGCTTGAAGCATCAGAGGATCTAGCACTATGACACTCCGCTGGGTGAAGCTCGCCAGGCACTTGAGGCTTGCTGCAACCTGATCATCTGCCAAGAAAGGCCCTTGTTGCGTCAGGGCACGATCGGTTGGAGAAAGGACTGGACGTCAGCAGGCAAAGCACACGCACTTGTGTTACAGGGGGCCGTGCTCAACTGCCTAGGTCCTTTTGGAGCTAGACAGTGTGCCCAGTATGCCTGGCCTGCCACTACAGCCGCAGACCCTGCAAGCAACAGCCGCTGTTCATCCCACACCTGCCATGGGAGCCTGTCCGCTAAGCCGGCTTGGCAGAGCGCCTCAACCAAGGGCCGGGACGATTTCCTCCTCCGCAAATGGCACGGACGACGCAGCCTCCACCTCTAGGCTTAAGGGGGGGCTCGGGCCTACACCTAAAACCCCTATGGCCGGGCAGGGGTGAGGTCCTGGACACGCGCATCGGCCGTTGCACCTACAAGCCTGGCAGCACGAAAACCTTCAATGCCCACGGGAGGGTTGGGGACAAACCCACCTAGAACCCCTAAGGCCGGGCCAGGGGTGAGGTCCTGGACACGGGCATCGGCCATTGCACCTGCAACTGGAAACCTGGCAGCGTCAAAACCTTCATGCATGGTGGGGCTCGGGGCTAAACCACCTAGGACCTAGGACCCCTATGGCCGGGCCAGGGGTGAGGTCCTGGACACGGGCATCGGCCGTTGCACCTACAACTGGAACCCTGTCAGCGCGACAAGCTTCGACGGTGGGGCTCGGGGCTAAACCACCTAGGACCCCTATGGCCGGGCCAGGGGTGAGGCCCTGGACACGGGCATCGGCCTTGGCACCTACAACCGGAACCCTGGCAGCATGACAATCTTCGACGCGCACGGTCCTGCTCGGGGCTAAACCACCAAGGACCCCTATGGCCGGGCCAGGGGTGAGGTCCTGGCACCTTCGAGAACCTTGCCAGCGTGAGGGTTCGGGGCTAAACCACCTAGGACCCCAAAGGCCGGGCCAGGGGTGAGGTCCTGGACACGGGCATCGGCCGTTGCACCTACAACCGGAACCGCAGCACGACAACCTTCAATGCGCACGGTGGAGCTCGGGGCGAAACAAGGGCCAATCTCCTGGACATCATGCAGCAGGGCCAGCTCTTGCGGATGCAGAACCTGAACTGGATCAGGACATGACGGGCAGACTGCGGGCTCGCACAAAGCTTGCCCCACCAAGTTGCACCAATCCGATTCCAGAACCCACGCCGAAGAACCTTCCATGGCGCCTCCTACCCCCCAAGTATCGGCCAGCACCGCCACGCCAGCTGGTAGGCTCTTGGGCACAGTGGCTAAACCCTACACCCTAAACCATAAAGACCCAACAACCCCTAACAACCCCTGAGCCCAAAACCCTAAACATCCAAAACCCCAAACCCTGAAAACCCCTACGCTCTAAACCCTGAAAAAAAAAAACAGCCGAAAAAACCGTAAACCCTAAGCTCTCAAAAAGGCCTCTACCGTAAACCCTCAAAAACCCCTAAACCCTAAACCTTGAAAACCCCTAAACCCTAAAAGCCCCTAAACCCCAAGCACCCCTGAGCCCTAAACCCCAACAAACCCTGAACTCTACACCCAAAAAACCCTAAACCTTCCAAACCCCTAAAACAAACCTAACCCCTAAATCCCAATAAACCCTAAACCCCTGAGCCTCATACCCAAAACATCCAAAGCCCTAAACTCTGACAACCCCTAAGCTCTAAACCCTGAAAAGACCCAGCCGAAAAAACCCTAAAGCCTAAGCCCTCCAAAAAACCTAAACCCTAACCCCTCAAAACCCCCTAAACCCTAAACCTTGAAAAGCCCTCCACCCTAAAAACCCCTAGCTAGAACCCCTTTAAACCCTAAGCACCCGTCAGCCCTACACCCTAAATTCCCCTAAACTCTAAACCCAAAAACCCTAAACCTTCCAAATCCCGAAAAAAAAAAACCTAAACCCTCAACCCCAAAAAAAACCCTAAACCCTAAACCCTAAAAACTCCTGCCTTGAAACCCCTAAACCCCAAACACCCCACCTAAACCTTAAAATCCACTAAACCTAAACCCTAAAACCCCTGAACCGTAAAGCTGCAAACCCCTAAACCCTAAGCAACCCTGAGCCCTAAGCCCCAGCAACCCTGAACTCTACACTCAAAAAACCCTAAACCTTCCCAACCCCTAAAACAAACCTAAACCCTAAATCCCAAAAAACCTAAACCCTAAACCCTAAAACCCTTGAGCCAACAACCCCTAACAACCCCTGAGACCTATACCCGTACAAACCCTAACCCTAAACCCTAAAACGCCTAAACCCTAAACAGTCAAAACCCCCTAAGCCCTATACCTTGAAAACCCCTAAACCCTAAAACCCTCTAACCCTAAACCCTAAAACCCTTGAGCCAACAACCCCTAACAACCCCTGAGACCTATACCCGTACAAACCCTAACCCTAAACCCTCAAACGCCTAAACCCTAAACAGTCAAAAACCCCTAAGCCCTATACCTTGAAAACCCCTAAACCCCAAAACCCTCTAACCCTAAACCCTAAAACCTCTAATCCCTAAAGCCGTAGAGCCTAAAAACCCAGCCCTTGACCCTAAATACCCCTAAACTAAAAAACAAAAACCCTAAACCTTCCAAACCAAGAAAAACCTAAACCCGAAAACCCTAAACCCCAAAGACCCGTCAGCCAACAACCCCTAACAACCCCTCAGCCCTATACCCAAAACATCCAAAACCCCAAGCCCTAAAAACCCCTAAGCTCTAAACCCTGAAAAGACCAGCCGAAAAACCCCTAAACCCTACGCCCTAAGAAAGTCCCAACCCTAAACCCTCAAAAACCCCTGAGCCTTAAACCTTGAAAACCCATAAAACCCTAAACCCTGAACAGCCCGAGACATAAACCCTAAAAACCACTAACCTAATTCCGGGCAACCCCTAAACCGTAAAGCTAAAAACCGCTAAACCTTAAGCACCCCTGAGCCCACAACCCTAACAACCCCTGAACTCCACACCCAATAAAAACCCTAAACCTTCCAAGCCCTAAAACAAAACCTAAACCCTAAATCCCAACAAACCCTATACCCTAAAACCAACAACCCCTAACAACCCTGAGCCCAAACGCAAAAATCCTAAACCCTAATGAGCCCTAAACACCCCTAAGCTCTAAACCCTGAAAAACCAGCGGCGCGCCGCGGGACGAAGACCGGCTGATGTGTGGGTCCCTGCTTCCGTAGCTGCGGATGCCAGCCGCCCGGCCGAGGACTACGAAGCGCGCAAGCGCACGCATCTGCAAACCCAGCTGCTTTGTGCCTCAGAAGGCTTGCAGTTCGTTCCCCTTGTGGTTGAGGCCTCTGGGGGCTGGGCGCCGATCGCCAGGCGGACCTGGAAGGAACTGGGTCAACTGCTGGCAGCGAAGACAGGAGAGAGCGAGGCTGTTGAGACTGAGCAGCTCATGCAGTCCTTGGCTGTCTCCCTGCAGCGTGAGAATGCTCGTGCGATCCTCCGCCGACTGGGGCCGCCCGAGCCGCCGGTGGACCAGCTGGCTGAGCCGTGAATAGGCGAGCCTGCCTCGCAGCCCCTGCGCCTGTGTCGGCCTCGCCACCCTTGCCACTGTCATCCCCGGCCTTTCTGGGATCAGTGCCCTCTCACCTGCTCGGCCTCCGCTTGGGTCAGTCAAGCTTCTCAGCCCGTACTTTGATCTGAGCCAGTCAAGCGGGGTGTAGTCTGCCTTTCCGGCTCTCCCCTTGCTCGCAATGTCCAGCTCCGGGGAAGATGCCAGTGATGTGGGGTTGTCTCTTGTGTAGATTCGTGCCGCCCTCAGAAGCAGGCGTAGGCCCTCAACCCCGTAGGCGTTGCTTTGTCTGAGACAGTCTAGCTTGCATACGTGTATCCAAATGTATCCAAGATTGGAGAAAAAACCCGCCGAAAAACCCTTAAACCCTAATTAAACCCTAAAAACCTCCAAACTTGAACCCTAAAATCCCTAAACCGTAGAGCCTAATAACCTCTAAACCCTAAACCCTAAGCACCCTGAGCCCTTAACCCTAAATACCCCTAAACTCCAGACGCAAAAACCCTTCCAACCCCTGGATAACCTAAACCCTAAACCCCAAAAATCCCGAACCCCTAAACCCTAAAAACCCCCTAAGCCCTAAAAAAAGCCTAAGCCCGTAATTCTTTGAGCCACAATCCTAATGCCCCTCTGCAGGTTTTCCACAACCTCATAGAAATTGAGCGCGCCGCATAAATCTGGTCAAGAACCCAAATGTATCAAAAACGTATGTAAAATCGCTATTTCACTTTTCTGAGCCAAGACTACTTTCATTGATTTCGGGCCCTTCAGAGACTGCGTCTCACCTTTTAGGGTTTAGGATACAGCGCAATCGGCTTTGTGACTTTTCCACATAGGATAAATGGGAGAGTCCATCTCGATCTTGCTTTGTGGCTCTTGATCAGACCTCTTGACTTTCAGGAAGCTGTTTAAGCCATACAGGATCTCAACACTTGCTTGAGGCCAGTATCCGGTCTTGATCTTTTGGGTGACACTAGCTCTTCCCCCGTCTTGAAAAGAAGTGTGCCATGACGTGTCATTTACCTTGAGCATGTAAACAAGACATGTCATGTTTGCTGGTCTCTGCTCAAAGGTTGGACAAAACCCAACAAAACAAAGCAACAAAACTTTCTTAGGATTGTGGCACGTGTAAAAGGTAAAGTACACTTAAGAAGAATTAAAGCTCTATCATTTCGTACCTCATGACGGAAGCTAAACCCTCAAAAACCCCTAAACCCTAAACCTTGAGAAACCCTAAACCCTAAAAACCCCAAGCCGCAGAGCTACACCCCTGAGCCCTATGCAGAGATGTGCTTACAGGTCTGGAACAAAGGTCAATGCACCCGTAACACGTGGCTCAAGACACTAACAGAGGCGGAGCGCTAAAAAAAATTGAGTGCCCTTGTTGTTTGGGCTGTGTCTGTGCTGGTGTTGGTTGGTCCAGGTGTGAAATCTTGGCAACTGGAAGGGTTGATATGGCAGCCATAGAATTTCTATCGTACTGCATTGCACTCTTCGCGATCCGAAGCAACACCCCGTTAAAAAGTGCGACTTCATTGGAGTCACGCATTAGCTAAGAGAGTAGCAGCCTGAACTAGAGGTTTTCACGGCAGGGGTTTTTAGGGTTCAGGGTTTAGGGTTAAGGGTTTTTTGAGGTTTAGGGCTTAGATTATTTTTTTATCCTTTGGAAGGTTTAGCGTTTTTTTGGGTTTAGAGTCAGGGGAATTTTAGGTTTAGGGTACGGGAGCAACCGAGGGGACAAGGCACAAAGGAAGACAAGCAGTAGCAAAACATGCGTGCATAAGATCACACGCAACGTTCAGGCTACGACTCTCTTAGCTAATGCGTAACTCCAATGCAGTCGCACTTCTTCTACCAGGTGTCTTCGGATCGAAGAGTGCAATCCAGTACGATAGAATGCTATGGCTGCCAAGACAAGCAGCAGCAAAAACATGCGTGTATAAGAAAAGAGAAGATCACACGCAACGTTCAGGCTATGACTCTCTCAGCTAATGCGTGACTCCAAGGCAGTCGCACTTTTCCCAGGTGTTGCTATCGCGAAGAGTGCAATCCAGTACGATAGGATGCTATGGCTGCCAAGACAGCAGTAGAAAAACACAAAGATCACACGCAACGTTCAGGCGACGACTCTTAGATAATGCGTGACTCCAATGCAGTCACTCTTTTTTTACCAGGTGTTGCTCCGGATCTGGATCGCAAAGAGTGCAATACAGTACGATGGGAAGCTATGGGTAATCCGAGCAAACGACCCCTTCTTAAGTCCGGAGCAACTCCTAGATCTGCTGTCTAACCCTTCCGTAACTCAGGAGGTGCTCTGACCTTGACAGCATGTGTTGCTTTGCTGCTGCTGCAACTTGGAAATCTGTGACTTGCAGTGCTCTGAATGCTGACAGCAGGGTTATATGTGACTGCGTGCCCAGGTTGCGGTTGGTCCTCATGCGGAGGCGGCCATTAATGCGTCGGCCCAGAATACCTGGCGGGCGCTCTGCGAGCATTTGCAGTGAAATGCGAACTCTTTCGTGCTGGCGGTGCTTAAAAAACGGCTTTGGCGGTTCCTGCTGAGCTCATCTGCCCTGCCAAGGGCTCTGTAGTGTTGAAAAGCTTGTTCATGCCACTTTCAGCGGCAGTGTTGCCACTTGCGGCAGGCAGTATGAAGGTCACGCAGGTTGCACGGACTCTGAGCCATGCGGTTTGCAGCAGCACAAGCTGTGCGAGCTCGAAACATGCAGTGTATGGTTGCATGGTTGCGTCGAATCTGTCAGCTGTTCGGACCTCTTCCATTGTCCAGGTTTCATTGAACCATGCAAAGCCCCTGCTTGTGCAGAGCCAACTCAGACATTGCAGGAGTGTGGTTGGTGCAATGAATATTGCTGTGCTTGAAGAGCTGCTCCAGCCAGACCAGCGCTTCTTTGCTTTGCTTGCGGAGGTGAACCTCGTTGCGGTGAGAGTCGGCAAATCGGACCTGGGTGCGCTGCTCTTGGGGACGATTAAAGTCGCGTGCTGGAAAAACCCAAACATAAGGTGAGCATGCATAAAACCCAGTTCTCCGAGAAAAGCACAGAAACAACTCGAGCCGAGAACCTTGTGATGTGAGTCCAGACAAGGCTGTAGCATGAGGTGGGGAAGCACGTTGAAAGTGCGCGAGATTGCTGAGGAAACGCGTTGGTTTACTTGTCTGGGCTCCAAACATGCACTGAAAAATCGCAAACGCTGAACTGTCCGGATCCTCCAGTGCGGCCACGTCAACCCCAAGTGACGCTGGCCATCGCTGCGACGCAAGATGTCGTGTTGCCTGCGAGACAAGCTGCCAGACAGTAGTAGTAGTAGTAGTAATAGTAGTAGCAGTAGTAGTAGTAGTAATAGTAGTAGTAGTAGTAGTAGTAGTAGTAGTAGTAGTAGTAGTAGTAGTAGTAGTAGTAGTAGTAGTAGTAGTAGTAGTAGTAGTAGTAGTAGTAGTAGTAGTAGTAGTAGTAGTAGTAGTAGTAGTAGTAGTAGTAGTAGTAGTAGTAGTAGTAGTAGTAGTAGTAGTAGTAGTAGTAGTAGTAGTAGTAGTAGTAGTAGTAGTAGTAGTAGTAGTAGTAGTAGTAGTAGTAGTAGTAGTAGTAGTAGTAGTAGTAGTAGTAGTAGTAGTAGTAGTAGTAGTAGTAGCAGTAGTAGTAGTAGTAGTAGTAGTAGTAGTAGTAGTAGTAGTAGTAGTAGTAGTAGTAGTAGTAGTAGTAGTAGTAGTAGTAGTAGTAGTAGTAGTAGTAGTAGTAGTAGTAGTAGTAGTAGTAGTAGTAGTAGTAGTAGTAGTAGTAGTAGTAGTAGTAGTAGTAGTAGTAGTAGTAGTAGTAGTAGTAGTAGTAGTAGTAGTAAGTAGTAGTAGTAGGAGTAGTAGTAGTAGTAGTAGCCGCACGGTTCACAGCAGTTGGGAAGTCAACCAGCCTCCAGGCCGAACGCACAGAGCTCAGCAACAGGCCCCGCCTTCGCAGAAGCTTAAGGATTCTGCCTTTGCCTGAGCCATTTTGCCATTGGAGCTACGAGTCGACTCTGCTGTGAACCGCCGGGTCCCAATTCCCGGGCCTCACGCACACCGACAACAACGAGTTTGCAGAGGTAAGCGGTAGGGTTTCCACTGCTCCGCGAGGTGGAAGGAGTACCCTCTTTCGTGACTTCATCATCTATGCTTCTTGAGGGGAAAAACAAGCGGATGGCGAGCCGAATGCGCCTCAGTACATTTCTCCTGCCTACACTTTTCCATTTACAAGAGGTTCTGCAGCACACAGACATCCTTGGAGCAGCGCAACATTGGTCGACTTCAGAGCCTGGTTGCTATGCAAGAAGTATCAGTGCTGAGGCCTGTTTTTGTGCTTCGAGCAGCTTCCCCGGATGATGCACCCAGAGATCACTGCAATCCTTTTCTGTGCAGTTTATGCGAAGTGGCAGCTTCTTCTCCGAGACACTCACGCTCAAAAGCCGCTTCGCAGACAAGTACGTGACTGGCCACGACACGCCCCCTCTCCCCCCCCTCCCCCCCCCAGTTCGAGCTACAGCCCAGTCACGTATTGCTTTGGATACTGTTGAAAGGGATTGCAGCGCAGCTGACATGCTGCTTGCTCCGGGGAAAACGTCAAACGTTGGTGAGGATGAGAAGTCTCCGATCAGGTTGTACGGACTTGCAACACAGCTGCCAAACACAAAGCTATCCAACGGCCTTCAGCACGACGTAATCCTCCCAATGCTGGCTCCGCTGAGCACCCTGATGTCTTTCGATGCACATGGGGTGCCCTTGTGGCCCCAGACGGGGCGCCGGGCCGGTCTTGTCTACAGGACAAGGTGCAGGTTGGGACACTGCAACCACAGTTCTGAAGTACGACCAGCTACATGCGCAGGGCTGCTTGAGGGTGATGCTGGCCCCAACGTGACACCAACGCTTCGTCTTGCAGCGGGGCGCGAGAGCCGGGACTCGCTCTTGAGGCGAGGAGCAGGTTCGCCCTCTAGCAGTTTCTGCACTATGGTACGGCTCCACGACACGGCTGGGCACAGACTTTCTGATGAGCGATATGCCACTGCCGCAACACAGTTGTGAGCATCCAAGGACACAGTCCTTCACGGCCTTTACTGGCTGAACGTCTTACGGCCCTCCGCTGGTTGTCGTGAGTTACCCAGTGTGGGACGCCACTAGACGGGAACTCAGGGTGTCGGCCCATCTGGGTACGGCCCACCGGCGCCAGTGCGTGAGTATCGGACGCGATGACTCACATTTAGGGTGACGGAGACAGTCAAAAGCGAGTGAGTCTGAGCTGAGCCTTAGGCAGTTTCAGTTATCATGTGAAGCCGATTTGCGAGCCTGATGTTTCTACAGCTTTGTACAGCCAGCTCAAGCAGGCCTCATTTTAAACTCTATTCCTTGTAGGCGTTTCCTTTCCCTTCTCTGAGGCATCGGCAAGTCTGATTCCGAGGATGCGCTTGCCTTGAGTTCTTTTCTTGTTATCGTACGTTCGTGGCAGAGGTAGCAGCCTGGGCCTAGGAGCTTTAGGTTCGTCCATTGCTCTTCAAAGGGATGAGGTAAGTAGCTGCGATTATCGCAGTGCAGTCCCCCCGCGCCAGCTCCAACGCCTAAGTACGTGTTGGGTCTTGTTGCTTGTGTGTTGGTTGTTTTTCGGTTTGGTCTTGTTTGGCTTGTTAGTCCTTGGCGAGGCGGGTCCAAAGGACGGAGCTGGCAACGGCACGTTTCAATGGGCTTTTAGCTAATGGTCAAGGCACGTCCGAAGGGCGGAGCTGGCCACGGCACGGCACGTCTCACGGGCAGGGCAAGCCAAGGGCATGGCGCCTCCCGAAGTTTCAGAATCGCCCGCTATGAGCAGAGCCCGCTCGCTCAGCGTTCAATAAAAAATAGTAGTAGTAGTAGTAGTAGTAGTAGAAGTAATCGTAGTAGTAGCAGTAGCAGTAGCAGTAGCAGTAGCACTAGCAGTAGCACTAGCAATAGCAGTAGCAGTAGCATGAGTAGTGGTAGTGGTAGTAGTAGTAGTAGTAGTAGTAGTAGTAGTAGTAGTAGTAGTAGTAGTAGTAGTAGTAGTAGTAGTAGTAGTAATCGTAGTAGTAGCAGTAGCAGTAGCAGCACTAGCAGTAGCACTAGCAGTAGCAGTAGCAGTAGCATGAGTAGCGGTAGTAGTAGCAGTAGTAGTAGTAGCAGTAGTAGTAGTAGTAGTAGTAGTAGTAGTAGTAGTAGTAGTAGTAGTAGTAGTAGTAGTAGTAGTAGTAGTAGTAGTAGTAGTAGTAGTAGTAGTAGTAGTAGTAGTAGTAGTAGTAGTAGTAGTAGTTAGTAGTAGTAGTAGTAAGTAGTAGTAGTAGTAGTAGTAGTAGTAGTAGTAGTAGTAGTAGTAGTAGTAGTAGTAGTAGTAGTAGTAGTAGTAGTAGTAGTAGTAGTAGTAGTAGTAGTAGTAGTAGTAGTAGTAGTAGTAGTAGTAGTAGTAGTATTTGCTTCGGCACTTGGCATCCAGCTTGTTTCCTCCTTGAAGCAAGCCTTCTGGCCGTGTTGTGTCTACCTCTCCCGTTTTGGGTGCTAAGGTGTCGCAAAACAACCTCGATCGATCAAGAAGAATCATATTCACTACTCAGCAACATAAATTCCATCATGCCCCCGCAGGGTATTACGTGAGAGGGATCGACGGTCTTTTGATTATTTCTCGCATGATGAAACTTTCTGCGGCTTCACAGACGAATGTAAGGTAGTTTCGATCTGTGCATCTGTCTTCCGCAGTAGAGAAAGCAAGTTTTCCTGCTGCAGCTTGCGTCTTGAGCCTATTAAGGGCACGACCAACAGCAAGAAACAGTTTATTGGCGGGACTGTCTGCATTGATAAAAAAACACTTCAGCCCTCGGCTCTGCATGTAATCGAGAAACGGGGTTGTTGAAGGGCAGGCTGCAGGCAGCGAGTGAGCACCACCCTTTGGGCCTTCAAATCTGTTAAGATCATAAATCAATCAGATCCCCTGTTCTCAAAATATGAGTTCAAAATGATATATTCAGTCTCCAATTTTAACAGTCAGGTGGCGATCGCGCGAGCCCGCGCAGGTCAAATTTGTGTGCCGGGTCCTGTCTGGGGCCGCGGCTAAACGCCAGTAAGAGATGGAAGAGCGAACATACGTCAGTATCCGTCCTGAGACTAAAGAAAGGGTTGGTAGGTTTGCACCATCATGGTGCTTGTTCGGGTTTCCAGCGTGATTTTATGCGCTTTCAATTGGTTGCGCAGTCGGAGCATTTGGCAAATCGAGGTTTGCGCATTCTTTTTCGAGGCTCTCCCCTCACTCTGTTTTCCCTGCCGTGGCTTGAAAGAAGTCGCGGAACTTGGTCCCAGTGCGGGTCAAGACTCGCGAGAAAAACTTGGAGGCATTCCGCTTTCGGGGTTTCTGTGGTCCGTGGCTGTCTGGTGCTGCTGTTCTGCTTCGGTCAGTCTCCGAGTTGCAGGCACACCGACTTCAGACCTCTTGTGGAAAACAAGACCGTCGGCATGCCAGGGTTGTAACCCTAGGGCATCTTCATGATCGAGCGGATTGTCACCCGTCGAACTTTGCATTCGCACATGTCCCACTACAGAGGAACCCCTCCCCCCCACGCTGGCACTAACCTTAAATCCTAAACCTGAAGCCCTAAACCCGAACCCTGGACCCTACGCCCGACAGTTGCAGATCCGACAGAAAGCTTAAACACTAGCACTCAGGCCAACCGTGGCTGATCCAAACGTTGGAACAGCGATGCGCGCACTCAGCACTGTAGCATTTGCTGGCGTGAGTGGAGACAATCTTGACATGCCTCAAAACCGCAGCCAAACAAATCAGATTTTGCGGTTCAACGTGTTTTAACAGCTGTTTCCAGATGCTTGATTGTGGTTGCTGCCCAGTGACGCGGTCCAAGAGGCTACAGCAACACTGACATATTCGCATGTTGAAGCATTTCCACGACATGCCTGCCGCTGTAGAATTGGTTTACCGTATTTGTGTTATTGTTGATGGCTTTGGGTTCAGAGCTGTAAACATTGGGTCACATGGCAGTTTGTGGGATGCATGTATTGCACAACCCATAACTATAACTGCACAATGAAGTCACAACTTGTTTCCAATGCAGCATGGTTGGACTGGGCGTGCGTGCGGGCATGAGTGCCATCATGACGTCAGTCCTTGTGCGCCTGGATGGTTTGTTGGTGCAACACACCCAGTTGCATACATAGGGCACGCATGGTATGCGCAATGTTTGCCAGGTGGTCAACAACAATCCGGACAATCGGCCAGTTTCTCACGCCGTGACATTCTGCTCCTGACGTGGTTTGCCGCATGCGGTGAAGATTGTCTTGGTCGTTTCGGGTCCAAGCAAGCTGCAACAAAATGCACATCCAGCAGATTTCGGGCCACACAGCAATCTCAGCTCCATTTGTATTGAAGATTCAGCATAACCGTTTGCTTGAGCTTGGGAACGATGATGATAGCTCGGCGGAGTAGCGTGCGCCAACATTCAGGTTGTTTGCTCAGATTTTGTCTTTTGACGCAGGTGCATCGGATGTTTGTGCATTGTAGCTTGCTAGTCAGGTTTTGCAGCTTTCGCGCTGCCTTGTCCAAGTGGAAATTGTTCGGAAGCACATCTGTCCTTTAAGGCCGAGACCGGCATGATCCGCAAACAGCAGGTCGGTTGAGCTGTTGATTATCATTGCGACAGGCCGGGGAGCTGTGTGTCATCTTGGTGCGCTTGACCGCTTGACTTCCAACACTTGCAGGTTTCTGGAAATTGAAATGGAGCCACACTCCGAAGCATTTTTGCTTGAGGCTCTGCAAAGAAACAGGTCGGGTTCCTCAGACTCAAAGACATTGCCGAGCTTCAGACCCGTCTTAGGTGATTTTGAATTCAGGTTCCTGGCTGTCTTGAATGATGATGAGTTGTTGTCCCTGGTTCACATGATGGAGCTCGAAGCGACGGATTAGGGGAACGGAATGTGGCATGGGTTTTCGAAGACGTCTGTTTTACGAGTGACGGCAATGCAGGAGATGATCCCGAATGCTGCCGGAAATCTCTTTCAGGAGGGCACAGTGTCGGACACCATCTACGTGGTTCAGGCTTTCTGGAGACTCGCACTCGGGTAGATTGTTCTGAAGTTCTGACATGACCGGATGCAGGAGGGATCTTTGAACGTGACTGTCGCAGGGAGGCTCTTGTTTGCTGCAGTCCTGCTCTTGCTGTTCAGCTGTGAAGCGTTGCCCGCTTTTGACTGAACAACTCGTGTGTGGCAGGCTCCTAGAAGTCCTTGGGGTTGGTGCGTGTGTCGGTGTCGAGGGGGTGTTCACGGCTCAGCGCTGCTCTTTCTGTGGGCATTGTGCGATTGGGTAGTGCTTCAGACACTGAGGCTCCGCGGTACACAGGCCCAGGCCGTCTCCATCGGGTCAAATGCTGCAGTCCTGTGGTGCGCGGCTAGTTCGACGATCACAAGGCCATTCTGCGAGAGCTGAAAAGATGTTGTTTTCAATTGTCCATCTGCTTCATCGACCTTGCAATGATTTGCAATGTCCTTTTTACAAGCACTAGCAGTTCCGTGAGGCTGCTGGAAGCACACGCGTCCAGGCAGAGGCCTTAGCCGCCTTAGTGAGTCATTTGAGACCCCAAGCACAAGCTCAGTCTGCAAATGTCTAAGGGTAAAAGCAGAGACACGGCCTCTTGGCTTTGCTGGGCTTCAGGTTTGACCGATTTGGAGTTCCATCCTGTGGTTGCTATCTTCCATCAGAATGCGAACCCACCTCTGCTGATGGCCATGCAGGAAGTTCATTGACCGTGTGCGACTGTTTGACTTCTTGCCAGATGAGAAGAAGGCTTCTGCGGGGCTTGTTGGATAAGTTGCCTGCTTGTCGTGGTCGTGATTGCAATGCTGGCCCATGCTGTTGCACATTGACATCATTTCCTATGAACCTGGTTGCAGGCCTGCCTTTCCGACTTGAGGGTGCATCATGAGGTCCGAATGGTTTTGTTCATCAGCGAGTCCGAACCCTTAGCACTGAAGGTTCTCCGTGCCGGAGATCGTGTCATCGCCTTGAATCTCTTCATGGGGGCAACAGCTATGGACGTACCATTTTCTTGGTTTCTTCCAGGCCATGTCGACGGGAGATATGCCGCTGGCCATCTTCATTGTGAAAACGGGCAGGTGCAATCAACCGCACTCCTTGTGTTGCAAGGAATGTTTCCAAGTCCATGGATGTTGCCGTCAGGCTTTCTCGTAAGATGGGTCAAAGCTTTTCACCGTACCCCGGAGAGCATCCTGGCACGAAGAGGCACAAAGGTGTGGCTGGTTCAGGCTTCAGAAAGCTTAGCCGCCCATCCTCCAGGATGTGCACCTATTCGCCCGGAGAAGTCATTGGTGCTGGTGCATATCTTTCCAACCTTTCTGAGCGACATCTTGGTCCAGTGAGGTCAGGGAGATGTGCATGTGCATCACTGTTAAATGCCAAACTCTTTTCTCGTCTGGAAGCTGCAGTGCAGGGCAGATGTTACGGCCGAGAAGAAATCCACATTGCTATCCTTAGACCTGAAGGAGCTGGAGGAGGCCGTAAGTCATGCTTGTCGTGGCCTTGCAAAAGATTGGATACTACCCTGCTCAGCTTTTGGGGGATGACCTCGACGAGTGCTTACAACGTGCTTTCATGGCAACTTGCCTGCAAGCTTGCAAGTCGTCAAGACTTGATGACACTTCGTGTCATCAACGACAGATGCAATGTCTAAGAAATGGTGAGAGAATATGCGAGATGGGGGAGACAACATAGACTGCCAAAATACATCCCGTGGCATCCGGGACCCGTAGGTCTTCGGCATCAATCAGCTCCCGTTCCTGGCAGGGCTCACTGCCAGGCAGAAACATGTCATCGTCAAAGCCATGGAGGTGAGGCGTCACGGTGTTGCTTCAAAAGTGCTCTTGCTTGAGCTGGCACAGGTGCGGAGGTATGGCGCTGGTGAACAAGTTTCTGATGTGCAGCCCTGGCCCCAGCTACTCCCTAGCTGCCCTAGCTTGAAGCGCCCACATGCGGATGCAAGTCTGTACTTCGCGTGCACATGCTCTCATGCTCTCAGGTTTGCCATGGTTTTTGATGGCAGCTTGCTGGTGCAGCAAGGGCTTCGTCCAGTGTTGGTTGTTGCCTGAGCAGATTTGAGCTCCACTAGCCAGCAAGAGGTGTTTTGGCTTGTCATCTGCGTTCTGCACCTCTGCGGCCTTTCGATCTTGACTAGGAACTTGATTTCGCTGACTACTACTTTGACTCAACACTGTTCTCAGCCCAGGATGGGCTGCCAATGACTCGGGTTCCAAGCGGTCTGAGCTATCGAGCTTCAAAACATGTGCTCGGCGGAAGGATGATGCCGAGCGAGCAGATGAAGAGCTGAAGGAGCTCTCGCACTCACAATTCGCATCCAAAACTACAGAGCATAGCAGATCAGGGCGTGGAATACGAAGGCATGCGAAAACGAACGTTTTGTGACAACTGTTTCGTGAATTGTGCCGGAGGAAGGCGACTTGGACGAGGAAGCGAAGGCCACAACAATTTCTACCATTGTAATTGTTTTTGGGTTGTTGAGGCTTGCAGTTTTCGGTTCTCGGGTTTACATAGGTTTAGGGTTGAGGGTCGGGTGCAGGTGAGGGTTCAGGAGAGTAAGGGAGTATCATACGTATTTGCCAATATGCCTATACCTATTTATCTAGATTGTGCTCTTTCTGACTACATATTTGACATCTGTCGATGTCTCTAGACATCTCTAGAGATCTCCAGTTGTCTCTAATATTTCTTTGAATATGTATGTGTATATATATATATATATATATAAAATACATACATAAATAGACAAATAAATACATACATACATATATATATATATATTCAGATAAACATAAGCCGTGATCAGAGGTGTCTCTGTACATCTGCATATGCTTGTCTCTATACCGCCATATCTATACATCCATGTACGTGTCTATATCCATATGTACGTATTATGTCTATGTTAACGTATATCCGTGTCTGCAGTGGTATTTGTATCTGGGTCTCTTCTATTTCTATCTATACCTTCATGTTTGTCCCTCTTCATTTTGTCTGTATGTCTCCATTTACGCCAACTGCTGTCTATTTTCCATGTTGATTTCCATTTTTATGTTTGCATCTCTACATGGATACTTTAATCTTTCGAGCTTGCAGGGTGGCGTGCGCCTAGCTGGCGGAGCTTCTGGGGTTCGCTTGGCCACACTCGCAGCACGTAGTGCCAAGAAGGCGTTCAAGGCACGATGTTGCGTGGTAGCAGAAATGTGCTGTAGTAACTATACTTATGGTTCCATGATTTGTTGGAATATGTTCGCAGCGAACGCCGTGAGGAGATGGGCCTCTCGCCTGTTCACAGCGCTGAGGCTTGGCAGTTGTGCCGCTGGGGGTCTCATGGGCTTCGCCCACCCAGCTCAGTTTGAGAAGCAGCTTTTTTACAGCCGACATGAAAGAGCACGGTGTCGGTGTCGAAGGACATGAATGACATCGCTCTGGAGGTTTTGCAGGCTTGCTGGGGCTGCTGCGTCTCTCTGTATTCCACCAATACATTGATGATATGCAAGACGTGGTGCCTGAGAGATGCGCTTTGAATGCAATGTCCAGGCAAGGCGTGTGTCTGGGTCTTATGTAGAACAGTGCTTCTTCCTCCAATCCTCCACACTAACTTGAAGGTCACTGTCTGATGTCACTGAGGTCTGTCCTGAGACATCTTTCGGGTGCACAAATTGAACGACTTGTCAAGCTGCCACATCCTGAAGAGAATCAGTTCATGGCGTTTATGCCGCATGATCCATGCACACACCTCCCATATGCAACTCCCCACACCTTTACTGTGGACCTTTGTGGATCCATGGTAAGGTATTGGCACAGTTAACTGTTTGTGATTCTCAACGTCTCCGACCCTCAATCCATGCGAGCTGCACCATGGAAGGATTCAGGGTTTAGGGTTTAAAGCGATTAGGGGTACGTGTTGGTTGAGGGGTACATGTTGAGGGTTGGGTTTAGAACTCGAAGGTATTACTAAGAATCTCCGGGGCCCGCAAGTCAACGAAACACAGCTGAATTATGGATGCTATTCAAGATGCTCCCACTCCCACCTATGTCGGGGTTCAGTTTTCGGGACCAAAGTGCTGTATTTGAGTGAAGCTTCCTTAGTGAGGCCTCTTGGTGTGAAGTTTAGGTTGAGGTTTCGCGGGTTTGCTACATGGAATCACGCGCGTGCGTGCATGCACGTTTACTTGCAACCCTTTGTGCCATTTGAGATGTGCCAAGTCAAGGTTGGTGCCGCGGGTCTACGCATCTGGCGCTTACATCTTCGAAGAGGTGCATGAACCACTCGCAAAGCTGAACAGTTCTCTCCATGTAGGGTCAATCCCGGATCAATCCCGGGCTTTGCAAGGGAGAAATTGGAACTTCCTTCTACATCGTGGCAAGTGGCCAGGTGCAAGCACTTGAGCACATGTCAGCGCTGATTGGCAATGTGGTCATGTGCGGTCTATTTCCCTACTGTCCTTGAGGTGCAGGTGCTGATCAATGGGAAACCTGTGCGCACGCTGGCAAGGCAAACCTTTAGCAATGAGCTACAGGAAGATTCGGTAGTATGCGATGCCTTTCATGGGGAAACTTTTCGAAACCGGAACTTCACCGAATTGGCTTAGAATCGTATTGTGATTACTTGAAATGCAGGACGAGGAAAGGGCGGCAGAGGATTTTGCACCTGAGCCTTTTTGAGTTTCGCATTTGTATTGGTGATTGTGACTCCTTGCAACCCACAGTACTTGTTTCTCAGTGTCCGTTTTGCAAGCCTGCTCTTTCACTTCTGCCGCACTTCTGCCCCTGTCAACCAGCTTCGACAGTGTGAGTGCCCTGCTCCGATCTCCTGACTTGAGAAACTCTGACGGATCGTTCCGCATGATTTTCGGTGCAAGCGACCTTTGTGCTCAGCTGTCCACGTACGTAGCAGAAGACGTCAAACCCTTTAGCACTACACAAAGGGAAGCGTGTGCGTGGAGTGAGCATGCGCTCTCAGCAGTTCTTGGTGACGGCATGTTTGGGAAAGCATGTTCCTGATTTCTGGCCTCGGCAGTTGCGGTTCTCGGCGGGTTTACATGGTCATTCGACTGCAGGCATGGCCACTTTGGAGAGCGGGCGCTGCTTTTCGAGGTGGCTGTATGGTCGGTATAAAGCACCATGAAACACATGAATTCTTGCGCTTTGCTCGAGCCGCCATTGTCAGGAGCAACGCCGCACAGCCTCAGTGCGTGTACTGAGCAATGAGGTGTCGATGGGGCTCAACAGGAATTCATCATTCCAAGAGTATGTATGCCTCAGGCAGAACTTTGGTGCCTGGAGAAGTCTGCCTTTGAGGAAGTTCTCACGGACCACCTGAGGGAGGCCTGCCTGCCATGCCGTTGCCTTCTTGAGGCGTTCAGCGGTCCATCTCTTCCCTCCTTGTGGTCTGGGTTTCCTCATTCCTCATGTTCTTTGCGAAGAAGAGGCGGCAGAAAAACAAAAAGGCTCTGATTTCTCGCCTATCGAAGCGGTTGGGTACAAACTATGCAAGACGACAGCACAAGCGACAGTACCGACACAGGCCCGGACAACCCAGGATCAGGTTAAGCAGGTGCTGCTGGAGCTTTGGAAGCTTGACACATCCTTCCTTTCTTCAACTTCGTGTACACGTTAGACCTAGTTTGTTGATTTTGTTGCAGGAGATCATGCGAAGAATTGAGATTCAGGACTTCCGCAAGTTTGAAGGTGCACTCCACAGAGAATCAGCATGGTTGGCAGGACTCGCAGACGGACCTGAAAGACTTGTGCCATGTCCGTGTAATTGGCATTGGAGGCTTTGGTCACGTCAGGCAGCATCACGTGCACAAGTTGTGAGCTTTGTCTTTCAAACTATTCTCCCGCGTCCTGTGCCCAGAGCTTGCACAGGCTTGTGGAGCATCGACGCACAAAGCTTCGGTTCTCTGCCTAGTGATCACTGATCAGACAATTGTGTTGTCGCATTTGCGGTTGAACTGTTCAACGTGTACTGAAGGTATGCGTTGAAGCAGGTCAAGAAGGCACCTTGCTGCTTGAGGTCATAGCTACCAAGTGAACAGTGCACACTGTGCATCCGCATGCATCCGTCGCATAGTTTCGCTGTTGTACGGGCAGGTAGACGGCTGCGTCCCAGAGCATGTTCGTTGGAAGCCTAGGGCGGGAGTTACTAGTAGGTGCATCTCTTACAAGTTGCGGGTGAGAATTGCTGTACTGTCCAGGCGGCGAGTGCGAGCTGCTTGCTGAGATGGACCTGGGAATGTGTGCAAGGGCGTTCCATCGTCAATTCCGATCATGTTTGCCTGCATATTAACCTGTTTAACGTTCGATGACATGCAGGACCATCCGTTCATTTTGGACATGTTGCAAGTGTATCAGCCTCACTTGCTTTGCAAGGCACTGCCACAAGTGTTGTGCTTGCGCACT
The DNA here is from genome assembly GCA_905221605.1 of Symbiodinium natans. Taxonomy (NCBI): domain Eukaryota; class Dinophyceae; order Suessiales; family Symbiodiniaceae; genus Symbiodinium; species Symbiodinium natans. The sequence continues at coordinate 162,989 of CAJNDS010002188.1, read as the reverse complement.
CGACAAAGTGAGGTATGAGACGACCCAAAGCTATTACATCCTGATGGAGTACATCATGGGAGGAACGCTTCGTTCCGTCTTGCAGGCCCCAACATGGCACTTTGGCCAAGAAAAGGCTCTCCTTCAGGATCCTAAGGCCTTACGTTCTAACGCCCTAAGGTCTTAAAGGTCTTAAAGGTCTTAAAGGTCTTTAGGAAGGATAAGCTCCGGCCATGTTTTTACAAGCAACTTGAGAGCTAACAGAGGGATCCGTCCGCAGAAATGAAGGACAAACTGCGCGGATTGGTGATCTTCTCCAAGCTGTGTGAAAGACGGGAATGAGGAAAAGGAACCAGGTTCGTCTTCTGCCGCATGCTCCGACACGGCCCAGAATGAAAGGCTAGCAAGCAAGCAAACGGACTGCTGCATAATGGGCCCAGCCATCAAACTCAAGCAGCGCCACAATTTACTGAGCGCTGCATCGGCAATTAGAGGAACAGGTCCTCAACTGAAGGTCTAAGCAAGGTGCAACAGCAGTCAAGCCTCCTTGCATCTGTCGGATCAAGCGTTTGAAAGGAACTTCAGGCAACGTCTGGATGACTGTTGCGGAGGTCGTGAACCTTTTCCTCCGGCGATGTTTTTTCAAGGGTGGGGGGGGGGGGGGGGGCGGTTGGTAGGAAACCCTTTCTTTGCCATTTTTGAGAAGAAAGCTTCAACACCACTGCGTTCTCGAAGAGAGAGGGCCTGGGCTGGGGAGATCGATGGAACAAAACGACAGGAATGGAAGAAAGGAAGAAAGGAAGAAAGGAAGAAAGGAAGAAAGGAAGAAAGGAAGAAAGGAATAAAGGAAGAAAGGAAGAAAGGAAGAAAGGAAGAAAGGAAGAAAGGAAGAAAGGAAGAAAGGAAGAAAGGAAGAAAGGAAGAAAGGAAGAACGGAAGAAAGGAAGAAAGGAAGAAAGGAAGAAAGGAAGAAGGGAAGAAGGGAAGAAAGGAAGAAAGGAAGAAAGGAAGAAAGGAAGAAAGGAAGAAAGGAAGAAGGGAAGAAGGGAAGAAAGGAAGAAAGGAAGAAAGGAAGAAAGGAAGAAAGGAAGAAAGGAAGAAAGGAAGAAAGTAAGAAAGGAAGAAGGGAAGAAAGGAAGAAAGGAAGAAAGGAAGAAAGGAAGAAAGGAAGGGAAGAAGGGAAGAAAGGAAGAAAGGAAGAAAGGAAGAAAGGAAGAAAGGAAGAAAGGAAGAAAGGAAGAAAGGAAGAAAGGAAGAAAGGAAGAAAGGAAGAAAGAAGAAGAAGAAAGGAAGAAAGGAAGAAAGGAAGAAAGGAAGAAAGGAAGAAAGGAAGAAAGGGAAGAAAGGAAGAAAGGAAGAAAGGAAGAAAGGAAGAAAGGAAGAAAGGAAGAAAGGAAGAAAGGAAGAAAGGAAGAAAGGAAGAAAGGAACGCTCAAAAGAGAGAGAGAGAGACAGAGAGAAAGAGAGAAATAGAGAGAGAGAGAGAGAGAGAAAAACAGAAAGGCCGAAAGCACAACAACACACAGAAGTACGGAAAGAAGAAAGAAACACAGAAAGAAAGAAAGAAAGAAAGAAAGAAGGAAAGAAAGAAAGAAATAAAGAAATAAAGAAATAAAGAAATAAAGAAATAAAGAAATAAATAAATAAAAGCAATAAAGAAATAGAGAAGGACACGCCGAAAGAAGCAAAGAAATACAAAAAGAAACCAAGAAATGAAGAAATACACAAATAATGGAATCGAGAAAGAAAGAGAGAAAGAAACAAATACAGAATTAAGAACAAAAGAAAGAAAGAACTAACGAAAGAAAGAAAGAATCAAAGAAAGAAATGCGATTGGGGCCCACCCAGCCCTCCGCTTTTTAACAGTCATGCCTAGAAGAGAACTTGCATTCAAAACAACGGAAAGCTTTCAACACCTTTTCTTTGTAGGGAAAACCAAGGAAATTGACCTGGGTTATGAGCTTCTGTCTGCCGGGCGGGCCACACCTGCACAGTCCCGCAGGCCAAAATTGAAAAGGATATGTCTTGGCAATGGTATGCAGAACGAATCGTGCATGGTTGAAGTTGCTGACGTACATGCTTTGACGTCGTTTTGACCAGTTGACTCAAAGGCAGCTGGGAAGGTCACTTGTGGTCGGTTTATATTGTGTTCACATTGTTCCAGTGCCGGAAAAAAGCCAGCATATTGTGAACTATCCGTGAATTGTGTGAGAGGCCGAAAAGATCCTGCACCAGGAGGCCGCTTGCTTCTATGCTGGCTCGCTGATCCTAGTCCTGGAGGTGCTGCACGACAGGCGCGCCGAAGTGACCAGCGGGTGTTCAGCATGTTCCAGAAATGAGTATCAAAGGTTTTTGCAACATCCGAAGTGTTGAATTCGATTCGAGTTTCTGTCCTGTCTTGTATTCTGTTTTTTTGGGGCTGCCCTTCTGAGAAATTCTTTGACTCCTTAGACTCGAGGAACATCGTCTATCGGGACCTGAAGCCCGAGAACGTCATGGTCGATGCCAGAGGCCTCACGGTGCCGCGCGCACTGTACTTGAGAGTATGGTCGTTTGGCCTGGTTTTGTGCGTCGCATTTCGTCAGTCCGCCCGGTTTCCCCACCCTCGGTGTGGGGCTGGTATTCTTTAAATCACCATTCTCATCGCCTCAAAGCCCCGGCTGAGGCCCCGCCCCCAGGCCCCAGAGAAGCCTGCAGAGAGTGCCGTCGAGTATCCCAAAGAAGTTCCAGAAAGGCCGGGTATCCCGGAATGGCCCACAAAGAAGCCCGCAGAGAGCCGCAGAGACTTTCCGGAAAGTCCCACGATGGAAGTCTGTCCGTACTTGTCGACAAGGGAGGATGGCTTCGACATCGGCTGTAGGGCGGCGATGATCGAAGTGAAGTGAACAATCTATTTTTTGAGCCGCCTCTCTCCTTTCGCCCTCTCGTCAGGCTATGTGAAGCTCATTGATTTTGGCATTGCCAAAAGACTCGATGAGGACTTCCCCAGCACCAAGCGCCAGGGTCCCCTTCGAATGGTTTTTCTAGACCCGCAGGATGGTCGGACTTTTACCTGCATCGGAAGCCCTCACTACATGGCGCCCGAGGCAAGTTTCCTTTTCTTGGCAGTAGGAGTTTCTGAGTGCCTCAAGCCATCAAAGATCTGCCAGGCCATTCTGAGCCGGAGGGAGGGCTACGGCACTGAGGCTTCGTGTTGCCGCCAAGGGCATACCCGACTTTTCACATGCCAAGTGGACACTGTAGGAGTTTTTGCAGCCACAAGGGATGAGCTGAACTTGCTTTTTCCCTCAGTCTTGCTGCCGGTTCGTGTGCGTGTTTGGTACAACCACCCCGCACCCCAAGCCGTGTCTCCGAGCCAATGCCCACAGCTTAGTACCTTGGTGAGGGAACACAGGGAAGAGTTTCTGTTCCTGTGAAGTGGGCTGTCTTGCCTAAGAGCCCAAATCCAACCCAAGCCGCCGGCTTTGGGGGGCGGGCCCATGGCGGTTCGGGTGGCGCTTTTCCCGGAGCGTCGAACTCTTGCTGGATCTCCCAATGACGCAAGCGGAGGGGGGAAGAGATGGCGGGAGGGAACGTTTCCGTTGGCCGGAGTGCGCCCCAGGCCGTCCACTCACTCACTCACTCACTCACTCGTGTTGCCGCCAAGGGCATTCCCGACCTTTTTGTGTTTGTGGCGAACGGTTTTGGGCTTCGCCCTGGAGCATCGCCATTTCAGCGCCTTGGAGCACAGAGGGGCACGGGATCCGATGCATTTGTAAATGCCGTCTCGTGTGGTCTGTGGTCTGTTATTTCTGTCAGATGCAAGAATGTCTTGCGGTCGTGTGTTATGCTTTGACAAGAATCTGGAATCAAGTACAAAACATCATCTGCCGAGCATGACAGAAGCCAACTCTCATACCTAGCATGCCCCACCATCACAAGGCCTCAGGCACACCTGGGAAATGAAGACGTTGCAGCCTGAATGCTTAAGCAGCAGCCGAAGCCTCGACATCCCTGGTTGCGGTGCTACTCGAATCGGTTGACGTCGCATCCCTGCGTGGCACTAGAGATGTTTTGACTTGACTTAGCACCAATTTTGTCGACTTAATTTCACCGTGCCCCGCAGTTTGAGATCAACGCGTGGACGGCTGCGGCTGCAATCTTGAAAGCAAGTGCATGCTTTTGGGAATACGAGTGTTTCTGCTTCTGCTTTAGTAGCACGTGCAAATGCGGTGTGTTTGGGGGAATCAAGGCCTCGAAACACTGTAGTTTAGGATGTTTATCGACATGTCACTAGCAAGAGAGTTGGGACCTTAAAGTTTGGCCACACAGTTCGCTCTGGTCTCTTTTCCAGCAAATGGCCCCAGAGGTGCCATCATGTTGTCCTCTGGAAGGTTGAACATCTTTGTGTTACATTGTACAAGAGGCAACAACGCTGTACATACCAGTGTTTTTTGGGCATGTTCACAAAAGACATGAATGCTTGTGACAGTTCGTCTCAGAAACCTCACGCATCCAATCACAACGCACGCTACCACCCCTCCCCAACCCCACTGCCCCGTGAAATCCTTCCGAATCGCCGCAAACAACCAACGTGGTTAATGCGCCTCGAAAAATGTTTTTGTGACACGTTGTTTTATGGCTTTCAATGCAAGAACTATTGATGTCAAGGGGCCCTGCGAATCGCCGGCGCAGGCCAATCGTAAACCCTAAGCCCTACGCCCTAAACCCGAAACCCTACACCCTAAACCCTAAACCCTAACAGGCTACAGTGCAGCCAGCAGCATCAACAAAACATTCCAACAAACACAGTCCCAAAATAGCTCTGGACCCGTCTAGGGCGTTTGGGAAACTCCTTTCCTTTCTTCAGGAGTGTGGCTTAGCTGAGCACGTTTGTCATGTCGACCCAGCAAGTTGGAGGTTGACACCTGGTCGCTGGGGGTGCTGCTCTTTGAAGCACTTTGTGGTCAACAGCCCTTTGCGGCATCTTTGGATGACAAGCAGGCCATCATTGCTTATTGCCTGTCACGATCATGTTCTTGGAAGTCGCAGAACAATGCAGTGTCAGGAGATCTGGGAAGCCGTGTTGAAGCAGGCGATGGGTCAGCGATGTTGCTTGATTGAGGGTCTCCAGTCTTCGGCTTTGTCGGGCATCCACGTTCGTCACGCTGGCTCCCAGCAAGTTCTGATGAGTTTTTAGATCGCCGCCATGGTTGGCTTTGGCAACATGTAGGATAAGGGGAAACTGCACTTGGCTGGCCAAGAGCCGATCCGAATCCCAGTACAATCGAATCGATCGGGGCTCATTGTACAATAATGAGTTTCTCAAGAGACCAACCCGAGACTATCCAGGATGCACTAGGCGAAAGTACAATATCACGGCACAGCACAACACACAAAAGCCGCCGATGCTAATCAGCTCTTCTGTTACCAGCTCGACGTGTTTTTGCTTTTAGAGTCGATTTTTCTGGCATGTTGCTGTGAAATCAATCAAAACAACAAAACACCGCACTCTTCAGATTCTTCAGGCCCTTCAGGTCTCTTCAGTTTGCCTCTCCATGTTGCGTCTCCCTGAGTCTCGAGCAGTTTGTTCAGGAGCTGGTCTTTCCCGACAAGTACAGAGATCCTTGCGGTCGTCAGCTGCTGCAGGAGATGCCGTGAGTTACATACGTTGCAAGACATGCAGCTCACTTTGGCGCCCAGGGTATGTTGGAGAAGAGTCCCGAAAATCGTCTTGGAGCTGGAGTGTTTGGTTGGGATGACGTCAAGGTGCCCGCACGAGCCATGCATCTTGCTGTTTAACTACCGGCTCAGCCAATGCATTCACCGGGTTGGTCGCAGGAACGTGTAAGTGTAACGCAGGAACACGACTTCTTTGCGTGGGGAGACGTGAGTCTCTTTGTGTGGGCCTTACCAATAGTTGATCTTTGAGCTCGTAGGGGCCCAGAGTCTTTCCATGCTTCACGCAAAGCCGCCAAGGACTGCATAGTGGAGAGAGTTCTTCATCCTCCGCATTTACCAAGAAGCACAAGCTTTGCTGAGCACTGCTCACAGGCTGGGCTTCCAGCCTTCAGTGTCATTAGTGTGTCATTGTGAAGTTCTCCGAAACATCCGGGTGCAGGAGCTAACTTTTGCTGATTGGCACGAAGAGAAGGAGATCATCCAGAGCCGAAGGCGCATGAACAGCATGAACAGATCATGAACATGCTTTGGTCGACTTTTTTGTCGAGTTTGTGAGGAGGTTCTGGCACTTCATCCTATAGAACATTGGATCTGTAAGTTCGTGCATCGCCGAACGTATTGCTAGAGGCTGGAATCAGTGGCAGCCATGGTCCGGAAACTAGGACCAAGTCAGATACACAAGGTTGTGGCTTCTACCCAAGAGCTTCGACGAACATCCATGTCTACATCATGAAGGGTAGGATGACACAACATGTTTACGGTTGGTTAGCTCAAGCTATGTGTCACAGGCATGCGCATTGTGCATAGAAGTTACCAAAAGCCATCACATGGACTTGTGGCGCAGCCCATCTGTGTTGTCAATACTATTGACATTTTTGGCTGCTGCAGGCTGGCAGCAGGGCTCAAATCGACGCACCGTATGCCGTATGCTGTTTCAGCCTTCGATAGCAGAGCCCGAGTGTGCTTCTGACGAAGCTCGGTTTTGGAAAAGGGCATTTCGCAACGAACCGTGGAGGACATGCCCTCAAACTTAGCACCGTTCACACCAGCAACAACTCTCGGCCTGGATGAAATGTCTCCATTTTTTCTCAGTGCCCTCTTGTTGCTCAGTGTGGTCCAGGAAGTTCAGCACCTACAGATGATCTTCGACTTGGAAGGCACAGCCATCAGCCGCCTGCCCCAAGCCCAGGACAGTGTTGTGTCCCTTGATCGGAAACGTAGCCTGTGGGACGTTGGTTGTGGACCACGCTAGTTACCTTTCTCTGTTATGCCGGAGGACATCAGTGGGGTGCCGTTCTGGTCACGAAGTACGCGTTGCACTGGGTTGCTGTCGAAGCGACCGCTTCTCGGCAAGTTGGCGAAGAGTCTTGCGGAGCTAATCGAGAGCGCGTAGTGGCGAATCAGCGGCTGCTCCCCCAAAAAGGTTCACAGATGATTTGAGTCGGCTCGGGGCGTGATTATCGACATTTCGACTCCTCAAACGGAACAAGTCGGATAGAGGAGGGGAACGGTGCACTCATGGGCTCCACCCTTGCTGTCGGCATGCACCTTCGAAAGTGTACCAGACCATCCAGGCCATTAATGTTTGTGCATGCATTTACCAGAGCATTTGTGCCTGGCCACATGTTCGACCACTACTACGCAGCTGTCTGGTCAGGATCGATTCTTAAAGATTTTGCACGAGCCCAGCATGCATGTGTGTGTATGTACATACATACATAAATTTTTTAAATACATGCATGCATACAGACATACATACGTAGTATCACATACATACATACATACATACATACATACCCGGAGAGAGTGTGCACCCTAAAGCCTAAACCTTCAGGCTTCAAACCGAAACCCAAAAGGTTCAAAGCCCAAACCCATAGCCGAACACCCTCAGTCATAAGCCCTCGAACCATGCATGAACATTACAACCCTAAGCCCTACAACCCTAAACCTAGGAGCCTTAGCTGGGCTTGGAGGGCTGTAAACCCTAGTGGCCTGAAAGCCCCTGGCTCTACACAGGTTTAGGGTTTAACCAGGGTTTAGGGTTTAGGATTTAGGGGGCGTCTGGTGGGCCCTAAACACGTAAACCCTAAACCTTTAAAGCCTGAATCCTTAAGCCCAGGAGCCTTAGCTGGGCGGGCTGAAAAGCCTTAGCTAGGCATCTGATGGGCTGAAAAGTGGGTTAAGGTTTGGGGGCGCCTGGTCGGCTGAAAAGCCCCGACCCTTTAATACAGATTTAGGGTTCAGGGTTAAGGCTTAGGGTTTAGAAAAAGGCCGCGGCCCAACTCGACGCTTAAGGTTCTTAAACCCCAAACCGTAGACCCTAGATCCCGATTCGTCTGGTGGGCTCAAAAGCCTCGGCCCCTTACAGGTTTAGGGTTTAGGGTTTAACTAGGGCAGCTAGGGTTTGGGGTTCAGGGTTTAGTATATCAGAGTACGGTTTAATTAGGGTTCAGGGTTTGCTGAACGCCGCGGCTCAACTTGACACTTAAAGCCTTCAATCCGAAACCCTAAGCCGCAAACCGTAGACCCGAAACCCGAGCTCTTAAGCCCTAAAACCCTAAAGCCAGGAGGCTTGTCTGGGCTTGGTGTGCGGTAAACCCTACCCCCCAAACCTTAAGCCCTAAACCCATTAACCCTAGACCTTTAAAAACCTAAATCCCTGAGGCCAGGCCGGCCCTTTGCAGGTTCAGGGCTTAGGGGTGAATTAGGGTTTAGGGTTTAGGGGCGTCTGGTGGGCTGAAAAGACCCTGCCCCTAATGGTTTAAGGTTTGGGGTTTATGGTTTAGGGGCGTCTGGTTGGCTGAAAAGCCCACAGCCAAACTCGACCCTTAAAGCCCTCAACCCTAGACCCGAATACCCAAACCGTAGACCCGAAACCTAAAACCCTAAAGCTAGGAGCCTTACTGGGCTTGGTGGGCTGTAAACCCTAAACCCTAAGCTCTAAACCGGTAAACTCTTAACCTCCAAAACCCTCTGGGCATGTGGTGGGCTGAAAAGCCCCAACCCAACTCGACCGTTACAGCCTTCAACCCTAAATCCTAAACTCCAAACCGAAGAACCGAAACCCTATATAATTTTTGAGCCCTAAAGCCCTAAAGCTAGGAGGCTTATCTGGGCTTGGTGGGCTGTAAACCCTGAACCCTCCCTAACCCTTCAACCCTAAACCTCTAAACCCTAAATCCCTGAGGCCCAGGGGTGTCTGGTGGGCTGAAAAGCCCCTGGCCCTATACAAGTTTAGGGTTTAGGGTTTAATTAGGGTTTAGGGGGCGTCTGGCCGAAAACTGCGTTGGCGGTGAGAGCCTTCAGAAACTTGGCCGTTTCGGGTGGCGTGGGTGGTGGGGGTGTGGGCATCTTTGGCGAGCCTGTGCCATGTAGGCGTTGGCAGGGGGGTTGGGGTGGTGAGGGTGGGAGCGTGGCGAGGGCGGTGAAGAGGTGGAACGAGTGTGGGGCTGCCGCAGCCAGCGAGAGGGGCAAGACAAAGACGCCGACCCCCGTGGGGGTCGGCGGATTTCGCTTCCGATGCCTGGCTGTCCACATTGGGCAGCGCATCGTTTCATGTTTTATCACGACATTCCTACGGTCGGCATGAACCCTTTTCGCATATATCGCATGTGCAGATCCTGTTTTGACTTGACGTGTTCTAAGGCTATGGGCGTGGATGGGCATCGGGAACTTCCAGGAAGGACCATGAGTTCAATCCCCGAGTCTTCCGTGATTTGCCACATCTTGCCATCTCTTGGACTTCTAACAAATATTGCGAAATTGTACACTCAGACGTATGCAATTCGGGTGCTGTACTCTGGAGCTTTCGGGTTCAAGCTTTGAACTCAAGAGACCCATGTGTCGAAATGCAGTGCCGTCAGGGATGCAAGGATAAGTCTGGATGCAGTCGGACGCAGTCTTGCTTCCCCACTTCAGCTTCCGCTTTCTTGACTCCATCGAGCCATGGGTGGCAGAGAAAGCAAGCCCGAACCTCCCAAGCCTGCTCCAAACCTGCAGGAGCTTGCTTGTCATACATGCCACCTTGAGTTCATCTTGAGAATCTTGCTTATACTCGTAGGCGCTGCAGGCAGTGCGATGCTGACAGGATGCTGCAACCAACTTGGAACAGAAAATCGAAGAGCTGGGAGCCAAAATTCAAAAGGCTGACGAGGAGGTGCCATGTGGGAAAGCATAGGCTGTTCATAGCATGCATAGGCTGTTCTTCATAACATGTGTTCAGTTTGAAAGATGCTCTCCGTCCGTTCCAGGCACGACAGTGGGTGGCTAAGCAAAGCAGCTTGGTTTCGATCGAAGGGAAAGGACTTTAACGGAACAGCTATTGTTGGCTAGTGTTGGCTCGTTGGCAGGGTCATCTCATCAGGCCACACTATGTACATGGAGTAGAACAAGCAGGTTACAAGCAGTTGACGGTTTGACAATGTCTCATACATTCTCCAGAAAAGGCAAGCCTGGGGAAGTCGGTCTGGCAAAATCGTGGGGTCGAGAGATGGAACATCGGGTTTGAGGGCCTTAGCAGCTGTAGCAGCTTCAGAAGTTTGCGTGGCTGAACTAAGCTCTGTAGACTTGACAAGCTGAAGTGCTTTCCAACAAAAATCAGAGACTTTCGGGCACGATTGGATCCAGAAGTGCTATGGTGACCTCCAACGCCAGGATTAGGGGCCACCATGGCCACTTGTTCACCGGAGATCTGGAGAACGCATCGGCATATCTGCACCACACTTCGCAAGACACGAAACCTGGTTTCCACTTCTTTCAGCATCGCGACCAAAATGCATCACCTGAAGGGTTTTATGTCGATACAGGAAGACCGTGGAACTGAGACGGTGCAGCTGCATGTTACCTTCCAGTTGTGTTTTCGTTGTGGGAGAGCCGCATGCCAAAGTTGGTCGTTCGTCTCTGCTTCAACGCACCCACCTCCTATGCTATGTTTCGGGATGGTCAGTGATGGATGCTGAAAACCGAGCCGGCTCTGTACACTAGATGAGATGCTGCGTATCGCTGCCCGACTTCGAAGATTTCGAGTGAGTTGCATATAGATGTGTTGCTAAGGCACCGATGCAACTGCCAAGGCCCGTGCCATGCAAGCCTTGAAGCGAATCTTGGCTTTTCTGAAAGACTGAGTGCGATGCCGTGTGTGATCGATAGCGATTGTCTTGTGATTGCGTCGGCGAACTGTGACCTGTCGGTAATAAGGCAAGAAGCTGTACGAGCAGCAGCGAGATCAGTTGGCCACGGTCCCAGCTTAAACATGGCATGCAGAAGACGCACAGATCCTTGTTGGGTATCTGCTCGCTAAACTCAGGTTGACACCCAGTTCAATGTGGAAAATCTTGCTTTCCAGCAAGAGCAGGCACCGGGTCGTGAATTTGTCTGCAATGCTCGGCATACCACGAGCGTTTCGATCACCCTCTCTAGCAAGATGTCGTCGTTGAACCGTTGAACTATGTACACACCTCCTAGCCTGGGTAAGACCAGTGCAAGGTACCAAAACTTGAAAAGGTACACACATGAAAGCAAGAGTGTAGGCCGGAGATCAGCAAAGGCTTCGTGACAGCTGCACACGGACACAGCAGACAGACAAGCCGGGCTCCGACCCAAGGAGGAAAGCCCAGATTGTGGGGGAGACAAGGGCTGCCATCGAAACCGAATCATTGCCCCAAAACTCCGCAGCTGTCAAAAGTCTCTCCCGGCCACCAGCCGATACCAGCCTATATCAAAAGTGTAGGGGAGTAAGCTGAGTGGTTCTTGCCTCTTAGGCTCCTAAAGGCTACGAGCCTACCTCGAGAAGTTGCAGTCAAGAAGTTGCGACGGTCAACCAAGCCATGTGGTTTGCTGCAAGTCAGGGGGCTTGGCGAGCGCGATTTAAAGTCAAACAGAAGTCAAATGAAATGGCATGTGAACAGAAGAGATGCCAGAAGCAGCCACAGGGCAAGACGAAGAGGAGTGGAAGGAAAGACGAGAGGGGTTTCGCTGCAGGACTTTTGTAAGCAGCGAAAAGACCCAAATGGGGAGGCAGACCAATCAGAGGGAGTGGCATTCCACTACGAGCCAACCCGATGGAAAGGCGTAAGCCGAGAGAAGCTCTGGGGCGAGGAGATGTTCTGTCATGGGGTGTCGCTGAAGTTTGGAATAGGATGTTTTGCCCACGGGTCATGGCTTCCGAAACCACATGAAGCTCAAATGAATCTCAAGCTTGAAGCAAGCCGGACTCAGAGGTGCACAAGTGCGCAGGGGGCTCGCACTTCTAGACTAAGAGTTGTTGTTGGCAGAACCCCCGGCGTTTGCGTTTACGCAATGCGCCAAACTGGCAGCAGGGTCAGTTTGCAGTATGCGCCATGCACAGCAGGCTGAGATCACTGCGGGAACTGTAGCGGCCATGAAGAAGGCCGGTGCGGTGGCCGACCCGGTCACAAGGAGGTAGACATGACAGAGGCACCCGATGATCCAGATGCCACGCAGGCAACGGACCAGCTCAAGAACCAAACGCAGAAAATAGGAGTGGATCAAGCACCTGCCTCAGCATGTTGCCTGTGTGAAGCCCAAGTGCCTGTGGTACTTCGGTTGGCCCCAGGTTGATAAGCTGACAGATGAGATGGCAGACATCGCAGCTGAAATGAAGGTTGGGCAGCCGTTGGACATGAGCCACTTTTGAACAAAGCAAGACTGCTTGCAGGACATCCAGTCGGCACTAGCTGCACCTTCGGCAGTGGGCTCCGCGGCAGAGGATGAAGCTGAGAAGGAACTGGAGGCCCGGAGCATCCGGGAGCCCAGCAGAATCCAGAAAAACAACCGTTGCTCTTGAAGTGATACTGTTGGCCAGGCATTGTATGCACAACAGCAAGACAAGGAGGCGGAGGAGGCACAGGTTGCAGGGATTTGTAGGGGAGACCTGTCATCTGCCTCGAACCTTTTTGGCCAGGCAATGAGCATCCTCGCGGCTGGAGGTGGTGGGTATGCAAGCACCACCCCGGCGCCTGCCGTGGCCGCCAAGGCAGCACCCAAGGCAACAGCATTGGGGGCTTGAGGCCGGTACATGTGATTTGCCTGTGACCATGTGGCTGCTGCATTGTGGATGCAATGAGGCTAGCCGCTAGCCAGTTGTCTAGGGCTTCGTGCTGGCAAAACATCTCGACCCTGACTCCCTGACTGGAAGGCCTGGTGTGGAGGAACTGATTGCAGCGGACTCCGCACAGAGAAGCGCGTTAGCCAAGCGTTAGCGCCATTCCCCGAGGGAAGTTGTGAGTGCAACGCAGAACCATCTCATCGAGTCGAGAGGGGCAGCCGGCGACGAAATTTGGAGTTCTGTTTTCCTGAGTAGAGCTTCTGATTTTGCAGGGAGGGCCTTGCTTGATAGCCTCCCTTTTCTGTTGATAGTCTTTAACCAGGCACCAGATTGCTGTGCTACAGCCCTTTAGATGCAGGATGAGATTGAAGATCACAACGCTTGATCAATCTGGTGTACTGGTCTTGCGCTCCGGAACAGCTTGCAGAAATCGGAGGGAACGTCGTCAAAGAAGGGCTACTTCACAGATGATCACTGGGTGGAGGAAAGGGAGGCTCCGCAACCTCTGCATGCATGGATGTGCAGGACGTTGCTGCCGAAGTGACCAAGAGCATCCAGGCTCGCCGATGCATCTGAATGCAGGGGCTTGCTCTGATGAAAAGTCACGGCCTGAAGGTGTTCGCGTTCGCGGCGATGATCTTGTTCGTGCGCGATTTCTCATGCAGCAGTCAAGTTTCCTGCTGTTCCTTCTAGCAGACAAGAGGTCTGGAAGTGTTGCAGTGACTCAAGATCCTTCACATGCTTTTCTCGCAGAGCCCGTTCGCAATATGCTGAAGCGTGCTCCTGCGTTTGCTTGCCTTCGGGCCTTTAAAGGCTGCAGGACATGCAGCGGAGATCGCGGGAGTGTCAAAATTGAAAAGTGTTGTTTGTCGAGATCTGCATGTTGTCACTCGCCAACGTCGAGACCTTTCGTCTCCCAATGCGGAGAGCTTAGCAGTAGGTTTACAGCAGTAGGGGAACAGGCAGGAATGCACTCGTCAGCAGGCAGCTGTGGCTTTGTGCCTTTTTGTCACTCGCGTGTCGAGGCCAGGCCGCTACACGCAGCAGCTCGTGTCTCGAGCGAGAGAGGCTTGAAATTCACATTTGTTGGTGAGCAGAGTCTTGTAAAGCGCTGATGCGTGTCGCTAGGCTGGCTTCAATGTTCACGAAGTACGCACCGTGCCGCCCTCAGCAGCCTGACCTGACAGGTGCAGCAGTAACCCGGCCCATAGTAACCTAACCCTGAACCCCGGGGTTTTGCTTCGCCGATGCGAATGCATGTGCTTGCATACGTGAGGTTGATGCAGTGAACGCCTTGGCCACGAGCCTTGCGCAAGATGAAGCGCGGGCCCATCATTTGCAAGATCGGATGGCGTTGACAGCCGCAAAATGCCACAAATGTCAGCAGGCTGCGGGTGACATCGGCCTCATTGTCTCTTGCGGTAGCTCTTGTCTCAGTGATGTCAGACTTCGATTTGAGAGGCATCACATGGCGTTCATTCAGTGTGCTCGGAATGGGTTCACAAAGACGAGAGGCCCAGTGGTCCTGACTGAGCCAGTGGACCTGCGGGCGCACATTGCCAAAACGCTCGTTTCTCAGGGTCCAGCCGTTGGCGTTTGTGGTAGCAACTTGAGAAGCCTTCTTGCAAGCATCCAGAACAGAGATGCTGTATCTGTTGAAGAAGAGCCAGAGCCCGAAGAATCTGAGTCATTGCCACGTTCGAATTGTGTGCAGACAGCCCGTCGGACATGCAGAGCCAACCTTGAGATGCCAGTACTGCCTATGCCTATGCCGCAAAGGAGAAGCCCCTCAGCTTGAACTCCTGAGCCCCTCAGCAATGGATTTCAAACTGCACCTAAAGGCTTCAACTCCGGAGACACTAGACTGGGCCAGAGGAACAGCAGTGCTAAGACAAGGGCCTCCCAGAATCTCGTGGCTGTTGCTGAAAGCGTAGAGGCCGGAAATGGGCTTATTGCTGAGGACGGCGGCAATGCTTCAGTTTCCTGATGCGCCCGGGCCTTGGGTGCTGTTGCGACGCCTGGAGGGGGTGTCCGAGTGTGTCCATCCGGCCGCTGTCTACCTGTCAGTCGGTCCACGTCTCTGTATTTTGTTAAGTTTTCTCAATTGAATCTACCTCTTCGCTGTTCTGTCCTGTTCGTAGTTTTCAGAGCATGTGTTTGTGCAGTTTGGTGCGCTTCCCATTGCACTTCGCAGTGCACTGCGCAGGCCTGTGGTCGGTGTGTGCTTTGGGATGCAGCTCCTGGCTCTGCTCTACGGTGGCAAGCTCTCGGAGCCGCTTTGCTGGGTTTCTTGCTCTACTAAGGGAACCTAACTCAGTCATTTCACCTGGCACTATTTAGATCCGCTCTCAGGCAGCGAGGAAGTGCCCACAGAGGGGAGTGACCAGGATGCACTGCGCACTTCGTAGACTGACCGGGCAGACCGCTGCTTGTGCAATGTGAGCTTGCAGGTGGACAGAGGTGAGACGTTCGCCGATGAAGTCTCGACTGTACGGCTGCCTCTTTGTGCTTGTTGGGTGTGGATGGCTCATGAGTTGGCTGATGCGAATTTCAACTTTTCTTGCTTTGCCGCTTTGCCCGTGACGGCCTGAGCAGCACAGCCAGCTCATAGGCTCAACATGGAAAAACGCTGCGTCGTACCGTGCCTTGATTGTCGAAATACGCGACCCTGCCACAATGTTATGTGACCCTCATGGCGTCAGCGACGTCGGCAAAGAACATCGGGTGCTTTGATGAAGGTGACTTCCCGCTATTGGTTTGTGATTGACGGCATTGAACATTGTCTCGAAGTGGCAACGTGAGTAGTGAGCAGGACTGAGATGATTGAGTAGGTCTGTTGCATGAGCTTGATGTCTGGGGAGGTGAAGACTGGCGGCAGCTCACCAGCAAGCAGCTGACGTCGGCGCTACGGGAGTTTGGCAGGACGCTGTTCGCCACGTGCAGTTTCCGTTAAGCAGCTGCACACAGCCGCACATCCCCCAAGCCACCACTTCGCAATGTCGCGAAGGCAGCACAACTGGCAGGCTGCGCTGAAGTTGCTGCATGACGTGCAAGGCACCACACGGCAGCACATGGCAGCAAATGGCACCACTCCGATGACCACTCGAACCCTTCTAAGCTTTGTGATGTCAGCTCGCAACATGTCACGGTTTGCCAGATCATGGCCTGGCATGCGATGACCGCTGACAGGTTCTGACACCTGTCAAGCGGAGGTGAACATATTCAGCTTTGGTGCGGCGATTTCAGCATGTGAGAGGACTGGTGCACAAGGTTGCCAGCGAAGGGTTGCTTAAGGGAAAGGAAGGAGGGAGCTGTTCTCGGGGTCGTTCGCATGTCGGTTGCATGATCTGCAGTGCGTGTCGTCCAAACTGGTGCCGCAAGGTGCGGGTAGTGAGTCACTAAGCGCCTCTACTTTTGACGCAGCAGCTTGCGTAATCCGTACGTTTCCGATAACCTCATCATGAGTTAGTGCAACTAGCCCGTGAATCAGTTGCAAGATGGCCCTGAGCACGTTTTCAAGAACCATCCTGGGGCTTGAAAAGCAAAGGGAGCAGATTGAGCACCCTGAAACCACGGAGCATGGATACGGTAAGATGCTCGCTAGAATGCTTGTCGAGGAGTGCTCAGTGGTCTTGGGCACTGCAGCTGCTTGATGATCTGATCGTCAGTGGCTTTGAGCTACCAAGCAGCAGATCATGCGCACCGTGATGAGGCAAGCTGTGTTGTGTAATCTAAGTGTGTAAGCCCTGCGGAGGCCAAATGTCATCGTTTGGAGCTCCGCATGCAGTGCGTGTGACAAGGATCGGTGCATCTGTGCACAACGGACAGAGCCGAGCCCAAAGTTGTTTCAGTTGCGACCTTTAATCTCTTGCTGCAAGGCAGAGCGCTGGCTGGAGTCACTTTCGCTTCTGCAGCAAATGCCCGCCCAGAGGCGCGCCTGATTATTAGACAGGTATCTATATGCTCCCTTGATTCCTTTTCGCTTTTGCTCCCATGAGTTGGATGACAGTGGATCTGGGAACGTTAGGTACAGGGTGAATGCAGCGTGCCTAACATCGCATCATGTCGCGCCCATGCACCAGACTTCTGCAGTTGGCCATTGTATGGGGTATGGTGGGAAGGGAGAAGCGTCTGTCTAGGTTCCGGGGTCAAAGTCTCCATTTCAGAATCTGCGCCGACCTGTTTTCCGTCCGCCCAGGCGCAAGCCCGGAATCCAAGAGCCTGCCCCAAGTTGCCCCACTATTCCAATTGGACTGAAGACCCCAAGCATGCGCTGTTGGGGAACAAATGCTTCAGCCAAGATGTAGTTTTCGGTGGCGTAGTGATTCAATTGAAGCAGCATGGCAGCGGCACAATGGTGCAAAGATGTGAATTGTGCAGGTTGCGGCCGAACGTGATTTCCTACGGGGCGGCACTAAGTGCGTGTGCCCGGGTTGCAAAGTGGCAGCATGCCATCGCGCTGTTGCAGCAAGCGTTCTTGGCGAAGGCCCCGAACCAAACAGGGGAAACGGGGAAGAGTCAGAGAAAAGTTTGCGGAATGATTTTTGCAAGCACATGTACAGGACGTTGAAGTGAACATTGTGCTCTGGAACTCCACCATTACAGCCTGTGCAAGGCCAGCGACGTGTCAAATTCGCTATCGCCTGTTTGTAGTAGAGTGAACGCAGCCCTCACTTGTCAGGGCAGCCGAGTGGCCTGTGGCCTTGCGCTTGCTGGAGCTGCTTCAGGAGGTCTGGAAACTGCGGGAGAGATTTCCAAGCAAGTCAGCAAGTCAGAGCATAAACTGCTTATATGCAGATGTGGTTGGTTTTGGCTTCAAACTTGCAAGTTTGAAGGGGAGCTCTTTTTTTGGATGAGAATGGCAGAACGGACACTTTGCATGCGTTAACCCTGTGCTTTGCTCTGCTTGCAGGGTGGCTTCCAGCCTGACATACTCAGCTTCAATGCTTCTATCAGTGCAGCTGGAGCTGGCAGTCGCTGGCAGCTGGCGCAGCTCGTCTTCAAGCCCAGGCAGAGGAGTTCTCAGGCTTAGTGCGCTGAAAACTTCCGGCGAATACATGCAGAATGCGACGTGTGATACATACACATGTTCGTGCTTTGTCGGGTGAGAATTGCGCATGAATGTGCACGTGCAATACACGAAACGACAGCAGGGTGCACTCATGGACTCAAAGATGTTTCGATTCGTATTATCGGTGAATGCCAGTCTGTGAGTCTATGCTTCGGGTTCCATCCAGGCTGGCACTCTTCGATTCGGCAGCGTCTGTTGGCCGCAGTGTGCCTCTCCCAGCTACGGGCATTCTGTGTAGAATTCACCTTTGGTTTGAGTCCAACTGCTTCATGTCCTCTGGGTTCAAAGAATTTCAGAGAATTTGTGGGCCGAAGGTTGTGACTTACAACGCGACTTTGGCGGCCTTTGAGGCTCGGAGCAACACTTCATGAATCTCACGGATTCGGTTTTCCTTGCGGAAGCCACACCGCCAAGGGGCTTGTCACGCAGTCCCAGACTGTCCCAGACTGTCCGACCATGCACCAGCTCCGCTACTACATGAAGAACTCAGCAAAGAACCGAACCAGTTTTTGAAGACTCAGTAAGTCTACACACAGTCTACACACAGCATTCCTTTCTCTTTGAGAGCCAAGTTTGGACAACTGCAGGCTGCTGGTCAGTGGTTGCCCGCCCTGAGCCTTCTGGGTCGGGATCCCACGGAAGGGTGTTAAAGGACGTTGCTATGTCGGCAGGGAGTCAGGTCTGTCAGGTCTGTCAGGTCTTAATGCTTCTGTGGGTATCTGGTTGCCTGCACGTGCGACCCAATGTCTCAATCTTCAGCTGTTTTGTTGATAAGTCGTGGCCTTCCCCTGGGGTTTTTGGATCAAGTTGCGGCTCAACTCTCATCACCTCCCGAGTTGCCAGCAGCGCAGGGCCCTCGGTGTCAAGACATGTATGTGGTGGCTTGCAAGCTATCCCGGTCAATTGAAGAAATTATGTACAGAGAACAGGGTTCACGTAAGCAGTGTTGGATACGACGAGGCTGGCCATAGATGGGCTGCGGAGCATCAGCTGAATCTGATGCCTTTTCGCCCTTGGCAAAGGCCGACATGAGCCTCTGTGAGGCCTGTGCTGGGTTGAAGCACCTATGAGAATCTGACAGGTGCACCAGCTACTGGACGAGCAGGATGAAGAAGATGAAGCAATTCTGTTGCAACTCGGGGCGCCTGTGTTCAGACGGACCGGCAGCTCTTCGATGGAGCCGCCTGTCCAAGTGGAGATAACTGGATAAAGCAAAAATCAAAGGATCGACAGATCTCTCTTCAGAAGCTCTCCTCTCTCTCTCTTTCTCTGGTTTGGTTTCTATTTCTCTCCCTCTCTCTGATAAATCTTGCTTAGTTTGTTTTCAGGCAAATTCACTGTGGAAAAAGTGTAAGAGAGTGTGTGTGTGGGTGGGTGGTGCACTTGGAGCTTTGAGGCTTGGCCAGCACCGAGCCCTTGGAGCGGACGACGGTTCTACTCTCGTGAGCTTTCCAGCCAGAAAGCACGAGTTGAAGGCTGCGGGAAGACACGAGGGAAGACACGGTTTTCTTTCACTTACATCTTCGCCCTACAGACGGTGACCTGTGTGCAAATGAATCGTCCTCGTTATGAGTCTCATTACGTGCCTTGACATGTCAGTGTTCCCGACACTAAATCTCCTTCTCTGGAAGGACCTGGTGCTTTGTCCAGAAGTGAAGCTGGCTCCTCCACACGTGGCCTTGATAGCAGATCCTTGCCGCAAATTGGTTGTTATTGCAACCGAGCAGTTGCAGGAATCTTCAGATGCTCTTAGCGCAGGATGCTCTCTTGCCTTCTATGAGCTCATGAATGCTACTTTTCCCGACCGCCTTTTCTTTCCTTGGGGTATGCTCATTTTATTTTGCTTTTTGCAGGCCTTTTTGTGTTGACAACAGACGGAGCCTTCGAACAGTTTGCGAAGCCTTGGTTCATAGCGTGTCAGTGCTGAGCACTTCATGCCATATCAGATCACGCGCCCCGCTTTTTGGGCGCCGATGCACGCACTGGTCAGCAATGTCCAAGGAGTGGGTGTCTGCAAAGCCTCAAGGGCTGCTATGGCTGCCGGAGACATTCAATGGTGTTGTGCCTGTGGCCTTGCCCTCAGCTGAGGCGTGAGACGAGCTGCTGCAATTTTGTTTTTAAAAGGTTTTGTTTAAATTCACTTCAGGCACCTGCGACGCCTGATTTCTTGGGGTATTATGGGGCCGCCATGGCCTCGTCCAGTAATACAACAATCGTCGAGTTCAAGGCAGGACATGCTTGTTGCTGCACCTCCAGACTTTGACGATATGCCCAAGCTGAATCCTCAGTTGCAGAGGCAGAGCAGCAGATCGTTGACTTTGAGTATTCCCACACATACAAGGTGTGGAGAGTGCGTGGAGACATTGATGGCTTGACACGTTTGCGGCAGTGTTGTGGCTTCACTTTGCGCAAAACGGTGAGGAGCGCTGGGTTCTGAGTTCCGATTTGGGCCCTGGTGGGCTTGGCCTCCAAAGGCACCGCTTCGGCCATCTCGAGAGCCTTGGAAGCAAAGAGTACCCCGGAAAAGCGATCTAATGAACATATTGAACATCATGGGGCAGCTTTCCCCGCATTCAACTTGTAGATGTGGCAACATGCCAGCTTAGGGCCCTGACTCGCGTCATAGTCTTCAGCAGCTGCTGGAATTGACAGCGGCCCAGTTTTGGTTGCTGAGGTGCCCCTTGGATGATGACAGCGGCATTCTGCTGCTCGGAAAGTTTGTGGATAAGGACCTCAATGATTCGTGCGGGTTAAAATTCACATACAGTTAAAAGATGGATGTCCGTCAGGAGCTGCACCTCACTGGATTCAGATGCCCTTGCTTCCACACAATTTATATTGTCACCAAGCTGCACGTGGAGAAACATGTGTGATCCAGGCTTGTCGTTTCACATGGATGTGAACAGATGCTTGACTGGCCTTGTGCAAAGGCGCCGGACGTCATACACTCTAAAGACCATTTGTTGAGACGGTGGCGTACCTCGATGAAATCCGCCGCAGATCAGGATGTAAGACCTGGGCCACGGACTGAGTGAGACATGTTGATGGCAGTGTGCGGCAGGTAGAGATGCTGATTGTGCCGTTTCTGAGGTTCTGCGATGCAGACCGTGTTCTGCTGCAGCAGACAGCTACGTCCGGTAGAGCTGTCCATGATGTGGACACATGTCACGCAGAGCAGAACGCACTTGTACCGAAAGTAATGTTGGCTTCAAGTGGCTTCCAATCTACCATTGTCCGCTAGGCTCTTCCAAAACTTTGTCAAAGTAGGCCTTTGCAGAAGGGGATACCGCTACGGCTATACCTTCACATGACTCAGGACTTGGTTTTCAAGGAAGCCTTCGTCCTTGCCAAGCTGGGCCCCCGAGCGTGCCTCAAGATGATCCCCAAGGACTGCACAAGCGCACGGGATGCCTGCCATGAGATACATTCTCAGCATGGTTTCACATCGCAATGAGTCAGGAAGGGCCGAAGCTGCCATCCTTGGATGAGGAGTATGAAGAGGAGGAGCAGGACGCGAGCGTGCTCTCTAGCCGATTCTAGCCTGGCTTGCGATTGATCTGACATGCCAGGGTCTTGATCGCTTGCAGGAGAGGATTCCGAGTCAAAAGCCCCGGCCGTCTGTCGAGTCCCTGTACTCTTTGATGTCAAGCTCCACTGCCAGAGTTCGGGTCAGTACTCCAGCTGCAACATGCATCAACACATAGCGTTGCAGAGCCCTGTTGCTGGCTATCCGGAACATGAAGCTGGGCACACGTCGTTGTTGACAGTTGCGATCCTGCGGTAATTATTCTCCAGATCCATGACATTTTCCTCGACCTCCAGGTGTGGGCAGTTCGAACTCCGGATTGGCAATATTTCCAGGGACCTTGTCGCTGGTGTCGGCAACCCAGGTTTACAACGTCCCAAATGGAGATTTTCCCAGAGGAGATAGACAGTTGACGATAAACTTTTCAGGCCCGAAGCTCCAATCACCATCGATCCTCCGGAGCTCCCGGTCCGTGCCTCCCAGAGCATGGAAGACAGGCCCCGCATGCAAGGATAAACGGGCAAAGACTGATAGGATGTTGCTGGGCCGTGGCACGAAGTCTTTCCATGTCTTTCCTCAGGCTCGGTGAAGCTGCATACAGCAAGCTGCTGGCACGAATGGGAAACCACGTCAGCCTGGAATAAGATAGCCTGGCCAAGCTTGGCTTGAGTGGTGGAACACCAGCTTGTTCAGAAAGAGGCATGGGCCTCAATGGGCCGTAATGGGCCTCATAGGCGCAGCTGCTTTGAATTCAGTATAAGTCAGTGTCTATGGTCCTGCTATCGAGTTCTGCTACAGTGAAATGGGCGGCCTCGGCAGCCCCTCGTGTGGTTTCAACGTGGGTCAGTACGGGTTTCAGAAGCCAAGGGCTCCTTGGGGTGAGCAGAGCTTGCAAGCCGATGACTGTAGACCTTCCTCAGACATGTAGCCACGCTTCAAATTTTTTGGTCTCATGA
The DNA here is from genome assembly GCA_905221605.1 of Symbiodinium natans. Classification (NCBI taxonomy): domain Eukaryota; class Dinophyceae; order Suessiales; family Symbiodiniaceae; genus Symbiodinium; species Symbiodinium natans. The sequence continues at coordinate 140,730 of CAJNDS010002188.1, read as the reverse complement.
GTTTCATGTGCAAGCCGCACCGCAAACAGGCTTAGGTGCCTGAAGACAGCGGACTTTCCATAAGTTTTGATCACGGTTCGACATACCGGTGATGATGCATTACGCATATTGACTCGCAAGGGCATGTGGCGGAATACTCACACAGCATGAAAAACTCAAGGAGAACTTCGTGACGCTGTTTGCTGGGTCCTGGGCATTCTGTGGTAATCTTTCGAAGGCCGCCCTGTTTCATCCTCTGCAGCTGCCTTCCACAGCAGGGCAGGTTGGAGGTAGCCGGTAGGCAATTAGAAAAGGACCTCTTAGAATCTCTCAGCAGGGCTGCCCAAGGCAGCCTGTTTTCTCGTCTGTGAGATGTGCAGCAGCATCGTTCTGCAAGCCTTGAAGAAGTGCCGTCTGGTGGCGTCGCATAAAACGAAAGTGTCGACTTTGCTGCAAGGCCTTTGGATGTTAGCCATGCTGCCCAGGTGAACTGCGTGGAAGCAAGGCAGAGCTCGGGGTGGTGAATGCGTTGAATGTGCGGGACATGAGGGATCTCTTTCTGGGAGTCAGTTGCGTTCTCAGGCTTAAGACACCTTTTGCTTCTCTTTTGACGTTAGAGCAGCTGGCAGATGTTTGCAGGCCTTGAATGCGGATAGCGTCTCCTTTGCCTCGGCGATTTCTGCCTGCCACAAGGCTTCGCTCTGGGAGCCTTGGTGAGAACCCGAGGGTTTGTCTTAAAAGCATATGCGATGGCAGGTCATGTTAAGCAGTTTTCAATGTCCCTATCACGAAAGCTAGCTCCTCGGAGCTTGCGGGAGTTTTGTTCACAAGCTTCTGGGTTTGGGGCGATTGTAACACTTGTGGGTTACCATATACGGCAGCCGATGGGCACTCAGTGATCCCGAATGCTCGAAGACACAAGGAGAGATCCCTGCAGCTTCTGTGGGAAACGGAAGCGGCTTTGTTGCAAGTATCACGGTCGTAGCCAAGCTCTTTTTGAGACTGGCCTCTTTTTATACCGTGGCTGCCAGGCTGACGGGCAAAACCCAGATTTAGTATGCTTCAACGCTGCCATCAGCGCGTGTGCCTGCGGCTAAGCTTTGTGTGATCATCAGCTCCATATAGATGTGATGTGATCCTCTCCCGCCGTTCTCCCGAAAACCTTCTTACATAGGATGGGCGCATTCCTATTGGAAACAACAGGCAACCCCCAATCTCACCATCAGTCGTCGCAGCTGCCGAATTTAATTGGTTCTGACAGCAATTCAAGGCTGCCCTCTCCTCCCACCCATGCTCCCAGCCTCTTTCTCGCCCCTTCCATCCTGTTCCCATCCTCAGAGTTCTGGCTCCCTAACCTGTAGGGTTTTCAGGACATCCAAGTCTTTTGATCATCGTCCGTCATCAACGTTTCGAACCCCGATCGAGGACCGCTGCTTTGAATGGCAGCGAGGCCTTTGGCTCCTCACCGAGCTTTGTCTTCATTGAGCTTAGGGACTTAAGGACACAGCGTCATGCTGCACTAAACTCCCTAAACCCAAAACCCGACACGCCTTCATACGTGTAGGGTAGGCACGTCCACTTCCAACCTGGCAAATTGAGCGTTCTGCTTGGCATGCTCTGACTTGGCAAGTTCAATTTGACACTTGGCAGATTTCGCCAAGGAACTTTGTCGGCGAAGACTTCGTCCAGATACCGTCACCTTTGCCTGTGTTGTGTCTTCCTGCGCAGCTGGGCCGGTCAGTTGGTTCCGGAAATAGGTCCAGTCATTGTGAAGGCTAAGACTCCGAATCCAAGGCGAAGACTGGACGATGGAGTCAGGCCCTCTCGTTGCTAGGAGATGCGAGGACTTTGGGCGTTGTTTGAGTGGATTCGGGGCACATCGAGCGACACCTGCTATTGAGGGGTGTAACTTTTTGGACCGAAAGTTGCAGCGGTATGAAGTATGACAGACTATGGCAGTCACATGTGTGTGGCGGGTCGCTGTCGTTATCTTGGGAACTGTATCTCGATAAGCTCAAATCAAAAGTGTCACAGCGATCGTAGACAGGTGTCGCCATTATCGTAGCAGTCGTCGTTTCGGACCCTCGCATCGTGGTCGCAGGTCAAAGTTGTCAATGGCACAAAGATTGAGTAGGTTGCTGTCGCGTTCCTCGTATCTGTTGACGTTTGGTGGACCCTCCAATTTCTAGGTGTGTAACTCGATGCGTTGTCGAACCAACCTTCTTCAAGTTCTTGTCCTCGATCGTGCAAAGATGTTTTGTTGTCGACCCGATTTCTTAAGGTACGAAAGTAACCTGTTAAGTTGAGAACGATGACGATGACGACGACGTCGATGATGATGATGATGATGATGAGGAGGAGGAGGAGGAGGAGCAGGAGCATGAGGGATGAGGATGACGATGACCATGGCGATGCCGATGCTGATGCTGCTGATGGATTCGGGTCATCCATTGTCTGGTGCACAAGCGGAATTCAGTGATAGGACCCACGCCGCAGAGCTTGGCGGATTCGCAGCCAGTGCATTGCTTCGTTCGTCGAGTGTTGCCAGGCTGCACCTTGAGCCCCCAGCCAAGGTGCCCAATGTTTCCCGGACTGCTCCTCCGAATTTGCAGAGGTTGAGTGTGTGGATGACGGCTTATCCACAGCTTGGCAGAGCTCGATGGATGCAGTTGGAGCCCTGCAGCGCGCCAGCCTGGAGTTGGACACCGTCGCTGGCAACGCCATGCTAACAGCTTCAACTGCGCGGCGCTGGGGCTGGATTCAGGCTTTGTCAATGCTGGCGAACATGGCCTGCTTCAGTCTTGCCCTGTCCGAGGCGGGTGCGAAAACATCATTGTGCTTGCAAGAGCACAAGGTGTGAATTCAGAAATGAAGCTCCTTGCAGGTGAGCTGTCGCGTTGCCGTCACAGGGTGTGCGGTCGGAAGCTGGACAGGTAAGGTTCCATTCCTTGCATGAGAAGTGTTCCAATGCATTTGTGTGAACCCATAGCTCTTCTGCCAGATACTTGTTTCGTCTCAAAGCATAGTTTGCAAGGTGCGCTGGCACTTCTGTTTGGCAGTTCAGCCGGACTGGCACATGCCTGGATGCACCCTTTCTCAATCAAAGGGTCTCTGCCGACGGTATAGGCGAGGAACTATGTGTCCTGATGATTCCTGATGCAACCAAGGCCGGTTGAGATAAACTCCTGCGCCACGGCCTGTGAGAGGCCAGTTCATGACTTCTGTGGCTTGTTCCGACACTCTCTTTCAGAATAGAGCACCCGCATCGCGCTGATGCTTGTCAGGATGCAGAAGCCGCTGCCAATGCAAGCGTTGTTCCACCTGACCGAGAAGCAAGGACACAACCTTCACTTTCGCTTTGGACAGCTCGGCTTCTAGTCCGGACATCAGCTCCCAGTGTTCTCGCTATTAATCCTTGAGTTCCAACAGGAGCTGCTGTCCTCTACGGCATGCGAATGTGCGAAGACAGCCGTGGTTGCTGACAGCCCGTGCTGTTACGTACGGCTGTTTCGTGACGTCCATCGATCGAACCAGTGCTTGCTTGCTGCTGCTGGCTCTTGAGGCTGCTGCTGCTGCCTGTGTTGGGAAGGGCTGTTGCTACTCCAAGGCCAAGGACAGGGACGGAAGTGGCGCGGAGGATGTAGGATGTGGAAAGGTGTGCGAGGGCACCAGATCACGGCTCACAGCATCGAGCTGGACCACGGAGGGGTTTCAGTGAGCGGAGAGCACTCGCACCGGGTCGCACCGCTCTTGAGCCTCAGCCCAGAGGATGCCAGAAGGATGCCCAAAGCGGCCTCCTTGCTAAGACAAGCACGCATGTCGGCAGCTTGGAATTCACGGTTGGTTTCTTGCATGCCTGCAGCGATTGCAAAGGGGGGGCTTGCAAGCAAGCTGTGTTGTCGCCAAACGACTGCTGAAGAATTCACTCTTATTCGCAGTTTAATCTTGTGATTGTTGTGGCCAGGTTGGATGGCCTCCCTTCGAAGTTCCCTCAATGGGTTGGGCACCGTGATAGGCAGAGCGGCCCTCATGACCATCCTCCGCATGGGACAGGCATCAAACTTCATCTTTGTGGATGAGCCTCCCCTAGACTTCACTGTGCCCGCCACCGAGTTCCGATGAGCTTGCATGCCATTTCAGCGAAGTCCTTCCGTCAGTATCGCACTTGCAGCATCTACTTAGGGAGTCTGCGTCTGAGACTCCCATGGGATCTCATCACCTGTCTCCACTTGTGCTTAGCATCTGATCTCAATTTCATATCTAGTTCGCGCATGATAGAAAACACGTTCTTCAGAGAGACCTTCACCTTGCTTTCGATTGGGGCTTAGATCAGCAGGATTCATTGGAATGGTGAGCCTTCTGAGCCACCTGTGGGCACCAAGGACAGCCGTAGACTCTGCCAACAGGGCTGCAAGCCCAGATTGTCCGGGAGCAGACTGAGTGCTGCATCTGATTTTATTTCGTGTGTGTGTGTGTGTGACATCCATGTATCCGAGCCTGGCGGCCAGTCATCCGCTGTTGCTCACTCGCATCGGTGTCGCAGATTTCCATGGGCCTACTCAGAGTCACCGGGTTGAAGCAGCTTTCGACTTGTGTTACGGTCTTACGGTTCCGATCCGACAACGGCCTCTGCATGGGCCGGCCCGAGCATTCCTGTATATGCCTGTTCCGACCCCTTCCGCTGGTCTTCGCTTCTCCTGAAGGTGATGGCAATGGAGCATGTGGACGATCACGTCTACGGGATCCAATGGCATCCGGAGGTTTGTAGCACTGCAATGTGGTGTCATGGTTTGATGCCCTTCAGGCTGTTGTGACATTGTGCCTTCGAATAGTCGAAGGTCATCAACAGCAAGGTCGGGCGGAAGATTGTTGATCGTATCTTCTCTTTGGCCGGCCAGTTCCTGAGACGCTTGACATTGGTCGCTCTGGCGAGAGCTCGTTTTGAGAGAGATGTTTGGGATTGTTTGGGGGCTCTCGACACCGGCTTTCGCAGGCAAGTGCCGTGCCGGTCGTCGAGGTATCTGTGATCCTCCAGCAGAGGGTGGAACCTGCCAAGCTTGAGGCGAAAACCAGTCGAAATCACCTTATGCCCGGAGGTTTGAAAGCTGAGCCTTCAATCAGTTCGGGCCCAAGTTCTTGTTGGCCCATGCTGGTGATTTGGGGTGATGTCCTACCCTGCCCTGCATGAGCGTCGCAGGAGGTTCGCAAGCTCCACCAGATGTGGAGGCCAGGGATTTTGCCCAACGCGGAGCCCTCAGGCGTCTCAGATCTCTTTTCTGCTAGGTCTTTAGTTGGCATGAAGTGGACCTGGAGTTGCGGAAGCTCGTCAAGGCAAACCTGCCAAAAGACTGGTTCCGTGCAGCCCAGAGAAGTTGATCGCCGTATCAACTTGTGTGTGCTGCTTTTTTGGCTTAACCTATGCCTATCTGGTGCAGGAGCTCATCCTAAGCAGTGGTGGCGGCAGAGCTGCTGCTGATCTGGGACAGTTGCTCGCAGGCCATACAGCAGTATCACTTCCAGCAGCAATGCAGCTCAAAGTGCATGTTGGAGACACTCGAAAACGCGTGACATGCTCAACCGTAGATTGTTTTGATGATGAGCCCAAATTGAAGGTCGACGGCGTGAGCTGATGTCAACTCTGCGTGGCCGGCGGCTGAGACAGGGGGATTGTTGGAACTTGTTTCGTCGTCTGAGGACTCTGAGGATAAGGGGTGTTTGCTACTGAGTTGTATGCGTGAGCGCTTTGGTGTATTTTGGTGTCCCGCTTGGAAGGCTCGCATGCAGCACCCCGCTTCGGGGCCGATGGTGCTTTCCTGAGATGCTTGGCTTTCGGCCGTCGTCATAGAACATTGATGAACATTGATGAACATTCATTGCGGCGCATCAGGCGATGGCAGCCTCTCGGAGGCGCTCGGTGCTGCCAGCGCATCTCTGCGAGAGGCGCAATCTTGGCCGCTTGAAAGACAGGACTTGTCTCTTTTAAGCCTTATGCTTGAATTAGGGCCTTGTGCTGGTGCGTTCTATTTAAGGGGCTGCGCCCATGGGGGGGCAGCGCAGGCAGCAGCTCGAGGAGAGTTGTTCTGCAAACCGGGCAGGGGGTTGCACGCGTCGGGCGGGGGCGCGCGCCCCCGCTTGGCGCGGTCTTTCACGACGGGGTCATCTGTAGGCTTTCATAGTCGGAACGCACGGGTTTGGCGCCGGGGTATCAAAGCCATGACGCCATGACCTTTCAACCCTACATCGGCCTTGAGCTTAAAGACCTCGAAACGCGAATGCCCTAAAAAACCCAAGACGCAAAGGCTAAAAACTGCCCTAAAGGGAAGGTTTATGCACGCGTGGGCCGCCATGTCGTCCAAGGCCGGAGCCGCTGATGCTCATGATGTGGCGCCCGGCATCTCGGACGGGCCGCTGATGCTCCCGAACGGAACCCGCTGATGCTCATGATGCGCTCCACCCTTTCGGAGACCTTTGGGGGGTGTCCGGGACTATCCCATTTTGCGCCAAAAAAAAGCCGTTCAGCGGCGGCACAGCGGGGTCGGCGGCACTGCCGTCCGGCCTTATTGTGCTTCGCACAAGGCTCGCAAGACTAGCACGGGAGTCGCCCGTGTCAATACAGGTCCGCGCCAGACCACAAGGGCCATGGCGCTCCCCGATTTCAGGCTTAGCGGCACGGGCCGGCCCCCCCGCCCCCCAAAACACAAAACCTTGAACCTTGGTGCTGTCTTCTCTTTCACTTTATCTTTGTCCTTCATCTTTGTCGCTCTCCTTTCTCTCTCTCTCTCTCGCTCTCTCGCGTGGTCTTTTTCTGTCTTTGTTTCTTCCTCTCTCTACTTGCCTGATTTTCTTTTTCTCTGTCATTCTCGTTCTCCTCTCACTTCTCCTGCGCTTCCTTCTTCTATTTTCTCTTTCTCTTTCTCTTTCTCTTTCTCTTTCTCTTTCTCTTTCTCTTTCTCTTTCTCTTTCTCTTTCTCTTTCTCTTTCTCTTTCTCTTTCTCTTTCTCTTCTCCTTCTCTTTCTCTTTCTCTTTCTCTTTCTCTTTCTCTTTCTCTTTCTCTTTCTCTTTCTCTTTCTCTTTCTCTTTCTCCCTCACCTGTCTTTCTTTTTTGCTTTCTCTTGCTGTTGGTCTTTCTCGGTTTCTTTTGCTCTCTCTCTCTCTCTCTTTCTCTCTCTCTCTCTCTCTTGTTCTCTTCCCGCTCACCTTTTTCTTGCTCCTTCACCTTTATCTTTTTTCTTTTCTTTCTGTTGCTGTTGGTCTTCCTCTCTCTCTCTCTCTTTTCTTTGTTTTTGATTCTCTTTCCTTTCCTCTTTCGTCTTTCCTGTTTCTCTTGCTCTTTCTCTTTCTTTTTCTCTGTCTCTGTCTCTTTCTCTTTCTCTTTCTCTTTCTCTTTCTCCTTCTCCCTCACCTTTCGTTTTTTTTTGTTTTTCCTTTCTCTTGCTGTTGCTCATTTTCTCTTCCCACTCACCTTTTTCTTTCTCCTTGACCTTTATCTTTTTTCTTTTCCTTCGGTTGCTGTTGGTCTTCCTCTCTCTCTCTCTCTTCTTTGTTTATATCTCTCTCCCTCTCTATCTTCTCACTTTCTCTTGCTCGTTCACCTCTCTTCTTCGTTCACCTTTGTCTCTTTTTCTCTTTCTCTCTTCGTCTTCTTCTCTCTTCTCTCTTTCTCTTGACTTTGCCCCCCGCGCGCGCGCGCGCGCGCGCGCGCACCCGCATCAGGAGAATCAGCGGGGTTGGTTTGGGAGCCCTCAAAACATCCCAAACACGTGCTTTGCCTTCGAAAAGCCTCCACGAAACACCTGGAAGCAAGACCCCGACTGCCCGTAAGGGCAGTCGGGGTGAAAAACCTCATAAAAAACACACAGCATTTACAGCGATTTCAGCGTTTTTCCGCGTTTTTTTACTGCCTTGGGGCCGCGGGCCAGGGCTGCTGATGCTCATGATGCTCCCCTGGTTTTGGGCTTCCGGTACCCCCCCCAAACCTTGAAAAACATGGTTTAGGCTTGGTGCCCGCCCGATGTGAAAAGCTAGGGTCGATGATGCGCGCCCGTAGGGTTTAATGGGGTGCTGCGGGTGTTTGGGGGCCTTGGTTTTTCGTTAAAAACCATTGTTTTCGCGAGGTTTTCGTGCTTTTCGCAACAGGCGGTTGCATCCCCTTGGATGCCGTTTTGGAGGCCTCCCGAAGGGCCCGCGTGAATTTCAAGGAATTTGGGGTGGGGTCGGCGTCACGAGCGCTAGCCCCTTAAAGCTAGCGCTTTAGTGCGACGCGGGCTCCGCCCTGGACCATCTAAGCATTTTCAGGCCCCTAAACTCGTTTGAGGCTCCTAGACTCCCTTAAAGTTTCTAAGCACTTTATAAGGCCCCTAAACTCCCTTTTTCCTAGCCCCGACCTGAGACACGTCGCTTATGCCCGCCCTTAGGGGGGCATCATGCTCCTGATGCGCCCCCGGGTCCCGCCCCGGGAGCCGCTGATGCTCCTGATGCGCGCCTGGGGGTCCCGGCCTGGACCCGCTGATGCTCATGATGCGCGCCCTCTGGGGGCCTCCGTTCACCGGCGGCACGCGGGGGTCGGCGGCACTGGCGTCCGGCCTAATTCTGCTTCGCAGAAGGCCAGAGGCCAGCAAGGCTATTCCCGGGACGACCCGGGTTAAAAGGTCCGCCAATGCTCGGTCCTTTGGGGACCTCGCGCTGCCCGATTCGACCCCCCACCGGCTCGCAAGGCGGGAAGGCTGAAATCAGGACTGCTGGCATTTTAACGTTTTTGCGAGCGCAGAGTCCTTGCAGCCGAGGCCCAAACACCGAATTCAAAATCTAAAACGTATGTCTGAGGGATTTGGGCATAAAACGTGTGTTTGATGGATTTGGGCATGCACTGCAGCACTACACACTCCAGCTAAGTGGGTGGAAAAGTAACCGAGAGAAAGGCAGCAAACCTGGCAGCTGGGAGGGGGGGTGCAGATCCCGGTTGCCAAGGGGGGGTAGCCATTTGAGGCAAAAAAAAGGGGCCGACGGTTGGGTGTGGAGGATTTGGAGGGGGGTGCCTGTTCTCACAACCTATACACCTTCGGCCCGAGGCCTCGGCGGATATTGTCCGAAGGCCAACAACTGGGAGCAGAAGTAGATGTGTCCAAGTAATATTGTCCGAAGGCCAGTAGAAGGGATGTGTTTGGGGAAGGGTTTGCACACACCCGGTTCTTCACTGACGCCTCCCTCCCCGGGGGGGTCGGCGGATTGTTGTTTGTCTTGTCACGCAAGCTGGGTCCGGCAGGTGGCAGAAGCCTGGCTGCTCAACCCAGCTCCGGCAGGCTAGAAAATAGGTAGGCAGTGGGTTTAGGCGGTTTAGGCAACGGGTCGACAAAGGATAGCTTTGCCTGCAGACTGCGAGCAGAGTCGTGCTTGTGCTGCAGAAGCCAGCACAGTCTCTTTCCGGATCGTGCTAGTGCTCTGGTTCCTGCACGGAAGCGGGCTTGCTGACTTGCTGTACTGTTTCACCTCAAGAGCTGCTTGGTGACTAAGCAGTTGAGTTCAGAGAATCTCTGAAATGGTGCATGCAGCTGGCACATTGGAGTGACATCTTTCAGAGTTCCGCCTTTTGATGCGTTTACACGAGATTGTAGGCGCTGCATGTTGCGCATGAAAGAAGTTTATGGAGTCTCGTCATGCGACCGCAGAGCAATGAGAGCACGCGATCTTCTCAGGCATTGGCTCAGTCAGCCTCAACCCAGCGCACTGGAGAGTGCTTGTAGTCAGATCCGCCAACTTTCATCCGGGTCCAGCAGCATGATCAGGACCCGTCGCGGCCCCATACCTCCTGTCTTCTGTGACTTTGGCGCAGCTGACGCACTCAGGTGTAGATATGGGCCCGCCCCTGAAACGCAGTAAGTGACCATTGCCGCACTACGATAGCCGGATCTTTGAAAAGCTTTGTCATCAGGTTCAACAGCACATCCAATGGCAGCCCAAAGACAGGAACAAATCTTGAAAGAGCAGAAGGCACAGTTTGTCCGTGTTGCCGCAGCCCAGTTTTGTTCTGTTCGCATTTTTGTGAAAGTTTCCCTGCCCGCGCAGGCTGAAGCAGAGGCTTTAGCCCACTACTATGGCCGCGGTCTTGGCCTGGCATGCTCCGGCTCAGCACCAGAAATGGGCAAGCAGTGCCAACTGTACTTAAGCAAGGAACAACGCTCGAGAAAATGTCGGAGCTGGGCATGTGTATTGTGTCATGATGTGTTTTTCTGTGCAATAGTGCAGAGTGATTCTGAGCGAGCCTGACATTTGCAAGCCGCTTGCAGGAGACGTTCCGCTCCCATTCGTGGAAGTCCACCATCCCACCACCCTACAACAAGCCAGCATGGATGAAGACACTGCCTCCAGGACCCTGTCTTCCAAATTCGCAGCAAGACTAGAGACTCAGAAGTATACTTGGCCTGCCACTGCAGCGGTTGTCCTTGTGCATCGCCAGTCGTGAAGCCGCCGGAGCGCGTGTTCTCTACATTCGCACCCTCGCTGGTGGGCGCTGCAGGCCCGCGGCCCTTAGTGATGTTGAAGGCCAGCTTAGGCCCGTCCATAGGTGTCAGAAGGGACCAGCTTTAGTTCTCCACTCACCCCTCAACCCGGGTTGGACTCAGGTTGTGCTTACACTGTTGCACACACACACACACACACACACACACACACACACACGCCCTTAGGGTGCATGATTCCGTACGTGTGCACGAGGACTCGGCCAAGGGCCTGGCAACTTCTGCCACGACACCATCGGTGGGACCGCTGACAAGCGTGCGTCCGGAACTGACTCTTCGTGCAGTTTTTTCGACAATTTCTCATTGCACACACACACAGACACACACCTACTGGATGCGTGACTGTCAGCGTCACCAAAGAGCATCTGAGCAGCAGAAACAGCGAGGTCACAAAGGATCCCACAAATTGTACAGCGCACGTCTCGCCACACCCAGGGAACAGCCAGCTGCGGACGACGCTGCTTCAGTTTCCACTCTGCCACCCTCGCGAGGATCGCAGGCACCACAGCATGAGATGCCGTGTGGATCTCGCTGCTATTGCCGTCTCCGGCCAGGCCAGTTTCCGATCACCCCTGCCTCCGGTGGAGCACTTGGTAATTCCAGATGTTTAGCATGTACGAATCACAAGCAGGCAGTAATGTACGAGAAAAGCTAGCGAAGGGTCTTGTGCAAGACGCCAGAAAACGTTGCCCATGCGGAGGCGACCGGTGCCTCACACGCATCCACGAGATCTTTGACATCTTTCCCACGCTCCGCGGGGAGCAGGTCGAGGCTCTCACGAGTCTCTGGTCAGCCAAGGACCAAGACTATGAACACAGTCGAGCGCTGCTGCGAAGATGCAGCATCCTCCGCAGGTCGGCGGTACTCCGGCAAGAGATTCAGAACGCAGCTCCGTACTTGGCCACATATCTACAGAGCTTTCTGCATCTTCTTGGAGGCACGGCAAGGACAGGATGCCTGCTTGATTTGGTGCCCAGGTGCTGCAAGAAGTGTCCAGGCTTCGCACACCAATGAGCGGGAGTTCCTGAAACTTGCAGTGCAGCCTTTCCCTCAAAAGCTCCACCACAGGTTGAAAAAAAATGGGATCTCCAGACGAAGTGCGACCAAGCACTCTGATAATGTCCAGTGGGCACATGCAACCTCATGTCCCTGCAGTCCGTCAGAATACGGGCGTTGATCCTTCGATCCTTGCAACAAGTCGAATCGTCAACAGCAGCCAATGAGATGTTTAAAGTTTAGACAAGGGATCGCGACTGGGCTTTCGGCTTGTCTGAGTGTCTGATGCAACAATGTGCTAGAGCAAAAGTTTCGTTCTTTCTGTTTCCGAGTTGCTCGACGGCCAAAGAGCTCGGATCAACGCCTAACCCTGTTGTGGATCGGAGAACCCTCCATCTGCCAAGCAGAGTGAAGCAGTCGAAAAGTGATGTTTGGCCTTGTCCAGATTTAGGTCAGATTCTGTTAAATGGCAGTCTGCGCCAAAGTGGAGTGAGTTGTAGAAAGCGCCATCGTCAACCGAAGCCGAACTGATGTGTGGATATTTGGCCCGTGTCAATGCTCTATCAATTGGTGCAAGCTCCACCCCGTGCGTTTGCGCTGCTGCTTCAGGCCGAATAGAAGCATGACCTCGCACATCCTCGTGCACATGATATGCCAAGCTGAATGCCTGGGAGAGGTCGCTATGAAGTGCTTGCAGCAGTTTGTGAGGGTATCTTTCATCAGTCCTTGGTCGTCCGGAGCCCTGGCCAGCCCTTTAACATCTCTACAAGTCGCTTTGGTGCGAATTCGAGGCCGAGCCTGGGAGGGCTGCCTTCTATTGCTGTTGGATCCGCCTTAGCCTTGCCAGTGAACACTGCAGGACCCAGTAGCGGAATGTAGCAGCATGTAGCATGCAGCGCTCCTCTTTGCTCGTCCAGTGAACCCACAGAGGTGCGGACCAAAAAATGGAAGCCCTTCCACTCCATGTGCGCTTAGGGTTTTGCGTTTTTCGCCACCACTCTATCTCTCTCTCTCTCTCTGTGCTCCGTATTTTCAAGTCTTATGCAGGTATCGTTCAAATCGCTTGCGTGAGATCCGGCAAAAGGAGGCAGAAGAAGCCAAGGCCCTTGAAATCTGTGAAATCTTCGGAGGTTTGGCAACAACGGCCACCCAACATGTTTGGCAAGGCCGCAGCGGAGCAGGAGGCTGCGACAGAAGGGATCACTGTACGCAAGGCGACCGAGATTCGGGTGCTGGCCTCGTCTGCACTTACATCACGGTTGCAGCACGGTTGCGGCTTCTTGCGAGTCAGCTACTCCGTGCTGTTTCAGATTGTGATTATTCAGCCACGAAGTGTCACGAACACAACCCACCGACATGGAAGGGTATGCTTGTTCCGCATCGCATCCCATCGCTGTGGCGTTGTTGAGGAGCACCCTTGTGTGCTCATGAGCACGCGCAGAACGTCCACACCCCGCAGGTTTTTCAGGCCTAAGGCGGTCCGCTCACTTGAAACGCATGGCCGCATTCTCTCTCTCTCTCTCTCTCTCTCTCTCTGTCCTTTCGCGGGTCATGTCGTCGACATTTGGATTGAGTCTGTGCCTGCATCTTGCGATGGCACCTGTGGGCGCGGCGAGCTCTTCCTCGCCTTCCACTTCATCCGTAGCAGGTGGAGCCTCCAGGGTGTTGATGGGTCCCTTGCCAAGCACGTCGCCCTCACAGTTGGTGGTCCTGCTGGAGGGCAACTGACCAACTTGCGGCCGTCTTCGATTCGGGCCCAGACCCGGCCGGGTGTGGACAGCCCAAGGAGGTGTCGTTGGCGGCCCCACGGCGGCCAGCCTCTCATCGCGGACTTTGCACCTGGTGGAAGATGTGGGCCTCACGTCTGGCCAGTGACGCACAGCCCGATGAGCCCGAGTTGGGCACCGAATATGTTGCAGAGGGATCTGTGGAGAAGCGCGTGCCAGGCATTCCTAGTGGCTGCTTTGTTCGGAAGCGAGCATGCCCGCTTGCTTGATCGGGGACTTTTCGTTCGTCTTCGCGTTGTGGTTGCGTGGTTGGCTGTTGTTGCTTGTCGTTTCGCTGGTGTGGCTGCTACTTTAAGCTTTCGGGCCGGGGTGTCGCCATTTTGTTAGGCTGTTAGGCCAGGCGAGTGTCTTCGGGCGGCCACACGTCTCGGTCGACGCCTCTCTCTCTCCTCTCTCTCTCTCTCTCTCTGTCCTCTCTCTCTCTCTCTCCTCTCTCTCCTCTCTCTCCTCTCTCTCTCTCTCAATCTCTAGCTCAATCTCTCTCTCTCTCTCTCTCTCTCTCTCTCTTCTCTCTCTCAATCTCCATCTCAATCTCTCTCTCAATCTCTCTCTCTCTCTCTCTCTCTCTCTCTCTCTCTCTCTCTCTCTCTCTCTCTCTCTCTCTCTCTCTCTCTCTCTCTCTCTCTCTCTCTCTTTCACTCACTCACTCACCCACTCCCTCGGCGGGCAGTCTATATGATTCATGGACCCAGTTTTCGGATCTGCGAAGGTAACCACACTGTTTCCGTTTTTCATTATTGGCGGTTTCTTCTTGCTGTTTCTTAACACTCACGCCTGAATCTCCGGGGTGTCGGCTGTCCAGGAATTTCTCTCAGTTCTTGCCACCTGCATCGTGGTCTGACTCTCCCTCAGGTTGGAACCAGTCCGTTTCAGGCACGTGTGCTTCGCATTCCAGATTTTGCGAGCGCATTGGAGCAATTTAGAGAGGCAACTCGCCTGATGCGGGCGTTCGATGTATTCCCAGAGGAGGACTCACTAGTGACGTTTTGGACAAGGCTGGCAGTAATTTGAGGTCTCATGTTGAAGTAAAGATCGTCCCAGCGTCCCCGGGAGGCTGCAAGTTGATTTGACTCGCCTCTCTGGCATGTTATGTTTGCGTTTCGTATTCATCGGACAAGTCCTGAAGCAGCCTTGTGCAAGGCGAAAGTGTGCGCGGTACATGCCATTTGTTCGGACCTTGACACCTAGATATCCTGTTGATGCCTGTTGATGACATCTCCCCAACTGCTTGAATACCAAGACCACATGGCCTGAGCCGTGATGTGAAAGTCTTGGCATTCTGTCCAGACGACGAAGTCGAGGACGTGTGGGCATCAATCGGTCAGTTGGGGCAGTCCGAGATTCACAATCATGCACGTGACAGGAAATGCTGGCAGCTGGGGCGGACTTCGCAGGCCGCCTGATAAAGTCGTAGGGCGGCGACCATGTTTTTCATGGATTGGCTTTTATCTTGTTTTGTGATGTTTTATCCCGGCATTGGAAGACGCGGTTGTTCGCAAGTCTCGATATGTGGCGATTTGAAGTCTTTTTGTCCGTAAATGCGCCCATGGCATGGCCACACGCGAAACGCAACTAGCATAACTAGCTAACCCACTCAGCACGTTTGAAACCAGAGCAACGTTCGATGTGGCCTGTCAGAGGTATCTCCGAGCCGATCAGAAGAATAAATCAAGGCACGACTCGGGTGTGAGATGGAGGAGAGAACTGGAAAGTTGCAAGCAAACTGTTGCAACACAGCGCAGGTTGGCTTGGTTTTGATCGCTGTTTGGCAACGCCAAGCATTATGTGCGGCGCTGAAGCGCATGATCCACGCGAGCATGTCTCTCTCTCTCTCTCTCGTCATTTTTGGGTTCTTTTTACCTCCCTTCTCGTTCTCCGTGTCTTTCGCTCGCCATTCCCTTGCTTTTTCCTGGCTCTGCTCTCCGTTGACTTTTCTTCTCCCCTCTCATGTCTCTCGTTGCTTCCAGGCCGCAAGTCCTCAAAGTGGCAAAGATCCTGGGGCCAAGGCCCGGCTCGCTGCCGAGGGTGAGATACAGCATCGAAGGAATCTTGCATCTTCTTTTGTTCCGTTTCTTCAACTCTGTTCTTGTGTCGCTGTCTCGCTCCCTGTCTTTGCTCTTGTTGCATCCCGAGTTGTCTTGTTCAGGAAGCTGATTCCCAATCCGAAGAGCGGCACGGTTGTCACTAACCTGAAAGCTGCCATCAAGGAGGCGTTAAGCGTTCGATGCAGCTGATTCGTAGTGTGCTTTCGAAATCTCTTGACCGGAGATCTTAGTTTTAAAGCCGAAAACGCCGAGGAATTTGCCCTGCCACGCCCTGTCTCTGTGCAGGCGAAAGGTGGGACGCTGTTGGAGTACCGTGCAGAAGGAGAGGGCGAGGTGAAGGCGCCACGTCGGTGCACCGCCAGTCAAAGTGAATGTGCTCTCGTCCTATCTTCGGGCGTTCCAGTCGTGAGGCGACGATTGCCGACACCAACTTCTCAGATGCAAAAATCTTGGAGAACCTGAAATTTCTGGTGCCGCCGCTGCCAAAAGTGCGCAAAAGCAATCAAACACCATGCGCGAGAGAGCTCCCTCGTTTAGATTTAGAGTTCAGCAAAGGTGCAGACCCTGCTGAGGGCCAGGCCCCGGTCGGCGGCTGCAGGCGTGCGGCATCTCGTAAGTGCCTTGTAAGCGCTTTGTAATCACCATGTTGTAACTGTTCAGAAAACCGAACTTTCTCCGTTTTGTTGGGTAGGTGAGCAAACTGATGCGATGCGGAAGCCTCCTGGCACCCCACTGATCAAGGGCAAAGGCCGCGGCCTTGTGAGGGAGAGAAGGCCTTCAGGCATCATTGGTTCGAGTTAGCTCGAGGTCCTGCCACGTCGGAAGTCAAGGCCCGTTTCTGTGCCGGTCACTTGAAGTCTCACAACGTCTCGGGCTGGGAGTCAGGACCTCTACTTTCAAGAAGCATACCTGCGACTGGGGACTCGAGGACCGCCCATTCGTGTGATGCTCAGCAGTGATGCCAGCATGTGCTGCTAACACGAGTCCGCCATGATTCTGGCATGCTTCTACCATCATGCTTGTTGCATGTTTCTGCCAAGATTTGTAGTCGGACTTGTGTGAGGCATGGATCCCGAGTCGTTGATGCCATCCTCTGTTGGCTACTTCAGATAGGGCTGCTCTCGAGATCATTCTGGCCACCCGGAGTTGTGAAGATGCTGGTCGCTCACAGCACCACTTGGCGACCATGGTTTCGCATACGGCACAGCGAACGCTTCGGCCCGACACCGTGCACTGTCAAGAGAGACAGGGCGAGTGCATCGACATCGACACTTGAAGACCCCTTCCTGAGCGTGATCGGTTCCGATACCATGGACATCCATGGTGAATACGAAGAGGATGCAGTCGTATGCAGTCCCAGCCCAAAAGAGAGGCAACGTCGTAGAGCAGAATCGATCCAGAAGTCGAAAGAGAAGCTTGATCGTGTGGTAGATGCGGAGAAGAAGTTTGAAACACGCATGTTCTTGTCATGCTGCATTGCATGCACCTGACATGCTTGAGATGATCTGGCTCGTCATTCCATGTCTTTTTGCTCAGATGCAGCAGGGCATAAGATCCAGCTTGTGGTTTAGTTGAGGCCGGCTGCCCTTTGAGCCACACATTCTTTCACCTGACCGCGTACCCATTGGCTCTTGCGCAACAAGGCGCCACATCGCCATGGGAAAGAAGGGAGGTAAGAAGAAGGCCCTGGATCCCGAGGCCTGATCCAGCATGACCCGGTCATGGACTTGGCTTGTGGCACCTTGTGGCTCATGTGGGGATCGTCGTGACCAGGCTGCCGCCCGACAAGCAGCGGCGGAGAATGAGGAGAAGAAACGGCGCCCCGGCGCAAGTGCCAGCAATGCTGTCATCGTTTCATGCAGATGGTGCTGCTCTTCGGCACTGCTTGGGCACCGTCTCTTTTTGCATGCAGATCTGCGCTCTTGGTTTCTACGGATTCTCCGGTCGATTCCTTCCGGAGCAAGCTGATGTTGTCTTTTCTGAATCGTGTGGGTTGCAACAACCTGTATTCGGTTGCAACTCGTTGGCACCACTTGCAGGAAGTAGTACGCGACAGTATGGAGTATGGAATCCGTGACTTTTTGACCTTTTGTTTGCTGGCCAAGGATGGAGATGATCAGGGAAGCCAAGCGCTTGCGAGAAAATTGCGAGCGCGAGGAGATCTGCGTCTGTTCGCATGGGCATCAGTCAACGTGTTCTCAGTGTCACCAGAAATCCAGTTCTTCCAATTCTTTATGAGCACATTCTTGTTGTGTTTCTGATTCAAGCCCCTGAGCTCATTTATCTCTTTGCGTTTGCCCAAAATTTGGTGCTTGCAATAGAGTAGAGAGCGACACGCGTTGAGTGGAGAGCAATTCGGCACATCGTGCGCCAGGCGTTCGCGCGGATGAATGCCCACTTGAACACGACTCACTCATTGCTGAAAACTCAACTCAAAGGAACTTTTCCTTGTGGACTCAGTGATGGTTTTCTCGCATGCGGGTCCAGCTTTCGTGTTCCAAGGGGCCTCCTAACCTGATCCCATGCACTGAGTATTCTCGTAGAACTCTGACATCAGGAGAACCACTTTCATCAGTTCCTGATGGAACGAGAGAAGATTAACTACTTCTGGATTGTGGAGAAGAAGACCCTGACAGAGAAGCAGGCCCGCACCTGATGTCTGGTGCTCACCTCGTGCCGTGTGCACATGGGAATCAAATCTTACTGGAGGCTGATCTCCGAAACAAACAGCGAGAACTGCAAGATCTCGAAGAGCGACAGCAGATCGAGCCATGGCCTTTGCTTTTGTCGTGCTCGCCGGTCATTGGAATGCAATGACGTCAGTGACGTGTGTCAGGCTGAAGATGTTTCAGCAAAGGCTGAAACACTTAAGATATCATCAGCAAGATGAGGCAGGCATACCATGTGGCACGATGTGACTGTGGCAGATGTGTCTTGTGTATTGGGCATATTGGGCTTGTGACAGGTCGTGGAGCTGAAGACTGATGCCGAGCTGGGTTTGAAGCTCCAAGAAGATCATCATAGAATCACGGAGGCAGAGATCAAAAAGGACCCGATTCCGGGCAAGTGGGAGTTTTGGATTTGCTGCGATGCTTGCGCCGCTTGCACATACAGCTCATCCTGAGCTATGAAGGATCAGCGCGCTCTGAAAATGGAAAAGAAGGAAGCGGAAGTCGCCCGCTACCTCAGTGCAGTGCAACGCTGCAAGTCAAAGCTCAGTCAAAGCTCAGTATTGCCAGCTTCTGGGGTCACCCTCCGTGTGCAAGGCACAGCAGGACTTCACTCGCATGCTGAAGCTGGAGCAGGACTGGATACTTTGTCTCTCGTAGGCGATGTAGGGCGACGAGTTCGTGACGAGGACCAGAAGATCTTGGAGCTCAGACATGAGCAGTGGCCCTGACTTGCAGCAGGAAGGAACAGGAATCGAGTGTCAAGTGTGGTCCTGGACTACACTCTGCCTGCAGTCCTGATGAATCAAGTGTGATGAATTGTGTGTGTCCACCATGCGGCGCCATGTCCGTCATGGCAAGAGAAGACGTAGTTTGAACTTGCGATCCTCATGCTGTCAATCAGGTTCGATCGGAAGGCCCGTGACATGCAGCAGAAGTACGAGCTGCGGATGAAAACCATCCGTGAAGAAATGGAAGCTTGGATCGCATCCACACAGACGTTTGCCCCGTGGTGCTGGTTTTCGCAGTGTGGTGCTATGTTGTGCTGGCTGTTCGAATTCTTGCGTCGTTGCTCGCTGGTGGTGGCATGAACGGTTCTAAGGAGAAGCAGCGGCGAAAGCAGATTCAGAAGATTGAGGAGTACGGCCTTCATTTTTTCTGCTGTCACGAACATGTGTTGTGATGGTTGCTGCACTTGGGCTGTGGCGAAATTGCTTAGGTCGAAGAATGCTCAGATCGAGCAGGCCCACACATAAATGAGGGCTTTGCTGGCTGCAAACACTAGCTGCAAGATGCAGCTTCTCTCTTTGCAACTGTTGTTGAGGTTATGAAGAAGAACCAGCTGGATTTCACTGAGATTAAGGCCAGAGCCGCAGAACAACCAGCGATCAACAAACATCTATGATTGCAAACTGGGGGATGTGAATTGGGGATGCTTAAGCTCGGCAGCTTTCGAGAAAGATGGCGCGCTGTTTTCTCTCGCTTCGAATCTTTAGTTGGGCCGGGACCAAAAGAGGTCTACTACCAAGAAATTACCGTGTCCAACTTCGACTCAATCAAGCGCCTGAAGGAGGCTCACAGCTTTCTTCGTTTACTACGGGTTGGACGCTTTCAAGTCGGAGATTTCTTTGTCATGCGCGCATCGACTGAGGACTACGCGGGCATCAAGAAGGACGAAAATGATGATGCCAAAAAGATGTACGACCTAGAGCAGCGCAGGTGGCTTACACTTCTCCGGGTCGTCATAGGCCTGTTGTTGGACTCGTGGCGCCCAGGAAGCAAGCAGCTCAAAGAGCCCATGAAGAAGGCAAACCAGGACCTGCGACAGTGCGACGCCAGTGCGACGCAAGTTCAATCAAGTTTTGAGGTTGCGAAGGTTTCTAAGGTAACCATATGCCATATGGGCGGCGAGGACGTTGAGCGGCTGGAGCAGGAGAAGGAAGCGTACAAAGAGGATCTCGAGCTTAGGGTTGATGTTTGCCTTGTAGTCATGCGTCGCTCGCTGAGCGAGTGTCGAATATGTTAAATGTACCCAGACTCGAGGACAAGAAACGCCTTGCCCAAGTCAAGGAGAAGATCAAGCAGTCGGAGACGTTGCTGGATGGAGTTTAAACAGATGTGAGAAGATCGGTTTAACAAATGCGCATGCTTCCGCCCTTTTCAAGGTTTGCTCAACATGTGACGCTCTGAGGCTTCTAAAGCGCATGGAGTTTCAACACGAGGCCGTGCAGAGCATGTCAGACTTGGCGTGTTTGGGGGGATTTTTCCTGCAAGGCACAGAGGTTTCTAGCACTTTCAGAGAAGAGGATGCGCGCTTTTGTTTGCCCAGGTCCTGCAGCAGCAGCTTTCTCAAGTGACTACAGAGCGGGAGGACCGAAGCAAACGAAAGCACAGCAATCCTTGCACCAACCTTAGCGTCGGCAGCACATTTCTTAAAACATCCCGCTGAGCTGTGATTCCTCTTGTCTCTGTGCCTGCCCACCCAGATTTCTAAACCTCGCTGTCTGATTTTTCATTTCGTCTTTTGCAGTTTCTGAATCGTTGACAGGACCTCTACACGAAGTTCCAGCAAGCAATCTACGATGCCGCTCAGATTTTTTCAGTCTCTCCTCTCTGAGTCTCTTGCTCCTCTGCTGGCTTCTTTTGCGGGTTCAGCTCTCTTTGCAGGTGCAGCAGAGGAGCGGTTTGAAGAACCTCATCCTAGAGAAGAAGATAGACACAGTAGAGGAGGCCGAGTGGGAAGGTTTCTGAAATTTCTCCAGTCTTGGCTTAGAGCATGTGTTTGTGCTTGTGAGGCCCTGGAGACAACAGAAGCTCAAATCACGGAGCTTCTTGCGTCTGCCAATGCAGCATGCTCAGATGGAGCGGTCTTCGCTTGTTGGTGTGGAATGGTTGGTGGAACCTTGATGAACCTTCTCTCTTCCCGCACCCGGCCCTCCAAGCCCAACATGCGACGAACCACGACACGACATTTCTGCAGCACAACAACCTAGTCGTAACGCAGCAGATCGTGAAAAGAGTACCGTTTAAAACTGTTGAATTCTACAAACAATCGGGGCTCATTTGAGAAAGTGAGTTTCGACTTTTCGTGTGTTCTCTCGAGACTAGGAAGCTGAAATCGGGCATTTCTTCTCTCGCATTCCATCAGATTTGGAAAGCAGCTAATAATTCCCAAACCCATGCAATCCGAAAAGAGTGCCCATGGTTTAGGGTTTGGGGTTTAGGGTTTAGGGTTTAGGGGTGCAGTCCGTTTGTGCACTTCGAAGCCGCTTTTGAAACGGCTCAGTTTTGGTCCATGTTGCATGCTGTTAGGTTTCGCGAGCAGACCTGTTGCGGAAGCGTCTGATACGTGTTTAGGTTTGCATGGCTGACTCGCATGTTTGGCATTGCCGGTGACCACATGGGGCTGCTGGGGAAGTCTGAAGCCGCTGATTTCGCCAGGAGGTGTTTTTTTGATGGATCAGGCACCTTGTTTAGGTTCTCCAGAGGGAAAGTTGCGTGCTTTGTGTCTGACAATGTGGCCATAGAGTTGAACAGCAGAGCTGCTTTGTTGAAGGCCCAATGGTTTGAATACGGCGGTGTAACGATAACAGCTGCACCACATTCTTCTCTGTGCATCCACTCTCTGCGCAGAGAACAATGCAGAGAGCGGCACAACGCGGAAGCAGCACGTGTTGCGAGTTCTCCCGCCGTAAGGGAAGAGCGGAAGAGCTAAGCTTGAACAGTGGTCCTCGGGTGCGTGATGCATTTCAGCTAAAGAAGCTCTGGGAAGAAGCTGTTCTACAAAGGTTGATCCTACAACAAGTGCTGGCATCACCCAGAAGCTGGACCAGGCCTAGTTCTGAAGTTGAACACTGCAGTTCATACTACCATTCAGCTGTGATAAATCTTGGGGTTGGAGATGCACAGCTTAAGCACTCGCGCGGATCCAGGTCATCGCCTACAAGGACGACATTGTTTCCCAGCTTCAGGACCTCCGCCAGCTAGCTGCATGCTCGTTAACCAACAGGTTGTGCTGATCGATTGCGCTGCGATTGCGTAGAATGCCTCGGGAAGTGGTTATCAAGAGGGTGCTCCTTGGGCTGTCCCAGCTCCCAGGAGGAAGTTCAACGCATCAGGGACTCGCACTCGACAATGGTTGTCCCCTTAGTCAAGAGCAACGGTGCCTTCAAGTGAGTATTCACCACGCTGCCACGCTGCCGTGATGCCGGTGTGCGGCTTTGCAGGTGAAGACCTACGAGTCCAAAATGGCGGAGTACGGGGTCCCACCGGAGGACGTGCTCTGCGACATGTCATCTTGGGCCTGATGCTTCATACTTGAATGCCATGGAATGCTTCTCAACGGTGCTGATATGTGCTGATTACAGGAGCTCGGCTTCGTCCCAGCTGTCGGGTAAAGAGTTCTGCGTTGTTTCCATCGTGCCATGCATATCATGCATGCTTCACCAGGTGCATGCTCACCAGGGGCACGGGATAAGCCCTGCACTAGGTACTGCCCCGAACTCAGCACGCCTCAAAAGATGATTTGCTATGATCTGCCTTGCCGCATCTTGCCGCTGGTTGAAGCAGAGACTGTCACCTCCCGTGGAGGGCGAAGCCTTCGCCACCACCAAGTTTCACCACCGTGCAGAGTCAGGTTTCACGAGAAAAAGGTTGCAAATGTTGCAATCAGGAGCATTCAGGAGCCAAAGTGCTTCAGCTAGAGCTGCAGAACCTCCAAAGCCATCGATGAGGCTGCAGTTTCTATGGGCTTTGTCAGGGCGCTTGTCATCCCCGTCATCGACTGCACCGTTAATTCATCAATGGAACACTTGAGGACACAACGAATGTAGCGAGTACCAGAGGGGCTGACCAAAGAATGCTTAAGCTAGCTCGACCCAGACCTGCAAAGCAAACGGAGACCGCTCGAACTGTTGCCATGGCACCGGCGTCGTGAGACGGGCTGCAATAGGCTGCAATGGCTTCAATGGCAGAGGTCTGACTCTAAGAGTGCAAAATGCAAGTTCGATGTGCTTTTGCCACTGGCCCAGCTGACAGGATTGCTTGCCTTGATGGCCTCTGCCAAAGGCTGCGGATAGATCTGCCGCTAGATTAAGAGATGCTGTTCTGCAGCAGTCGGAGTCTTACCAGGCAAACATGGATCATCCCGGCCACATGTTGCAGTTCCTCGAGCTGTCTTGCTCACGAAGGAGGCCGAACTTCTCCCATCTGCGCACAAGATCGGTATCCCGCCCCCCCGCCCCCCCCATCACAAAACGAAGAGACCACCAGTGTAATAACAAGCTACAGCGTTCCAAGGGCTGCCTGGCAGGATCTGGAGAACTTCCACAACAACGTCGTGTCGCGGGACACCATGCTGGTGCAGCCTTCCGTGCCATCGTGTTTTGCAATGTGCTCCTTGTCCATCCTGGAAACCCTCGACACCTGATCAAAAGCACATAAAGCACCTTATACCCCAGAATGCTACGCATCCCGGAGCCGCTAGAATCCGCTAGAAGGAGGCCTGCAGAAATCAGAATTCGTGCTGGTGATGCTGAGAAAGACACTGAAATACATTCACTTATAGAAAGCGATGCCATGCCAATGCCGACTGTGCACATGAAAGCCGGCTGAAAGTCTAAAGTCCACCCGAGAGTTGCAGAGGACTCCATCAGCTCCGTGTTGCCCTTTGGCCCTTCTCGGCAATTGTCCGCGGCTCCCGTGGTGTCAGCAGGATTCCTAGCCTTCGCTATGCTGCTGGTAAACGCATTGTAGAGTGACATCTGGATGTGATGGATGTGACATGGAATCTTTCAGGCTCCCTCTTCTGCGGCTGCCAAAGGACAGAAAGCTTGCGGTCAGAGCTCGAGGGTCTTCTGACGGTTAATAGGGATGCATGTTTTGAACATTGAAATGATCTTCCCAAGATACTTCAGGACCTGCAGCTTCAGGGCAGTCGGGCTGGCCCCCGCCGCCGAGGCGGAGAACAAGGCGCTGAGCTGAGCTGAGAGTGCGTGGCCCCGCAAAAAAGAAACATCCCCTCTTCCAAGCTCATGCAATTTCATCTGGATTTCATGCGGAGTTCATGCCCTTCCTTACAGCTGTGCGATGTGCCGAGCCAGCGTTTGTTTGTTTCGCTCAGAGCTCATGGCAGAGTAGAAGTCTGACATGCTGCCTTTGGCACTATCACTACCATTCACTACCCAATACCTTCGACGAAGTTTAATCGAATTGCACAAATAGAACTTACCCCGTCGCGCCCGATGGGGTCTGCTGCCTCAGCCCTAAAAGATGCGGAGCTCGTGACGCCTGAGCAGCTGAGAGCCGCAGTGAGCTCGCTCTCTACTGAAGAGCATGCGAAGCTGAGTGCTGCTGTTGCACAGCTCCATGCCTTGCCCACAGCAGACGCTGGCGCGACTGTAGTAGCCGCCGGTGAGAACGAGGATGGTGCAGATGAGGCTTTAGCAGCTGAGCTAGTGGAGCAGGAGAAGATGGTCCAAACAGCCGCAGGGCTATCTCTCGCTAGTAAACAACTCGAATGTAGCTTGATGCAACGGAATCGTGCTGACCGAGAGGGCCCAGTTTAAGAAGCATCTAGGAATCTAGGCCCTGCACAAAGTTTTATTATTTGACTGTGCTCACGAGGAGAAGATGTTCTTGAAGTGCTTGCGCAAGCGAGCTGAGAGAGAAGCCAAGAAAAAGTTAGAGAAAGAGGAAAGGAAGGTTGCAGCCAAGAAGCTTATAGACAAAGCCATGGAGGCAGCTTTCGACAATGAGCTGGATGACCTTTTAAAGCTGATGGATGAAGGCGTCGAGCCAGAATCTTGCGATGAACATGGCACGACTCTGCTCTCCGAAGCTTGTGCTGGCAATGCCCAAGACGTGGCCGAGATGTTGATTGGTGAGGGCTGCGATCCCAATTCAATCGGCCGCTATCGCCGCACTCCGCCTCTTGTCAAGAAGTGTGCATCATCAGAAGCAGGTGTTGGTGTTCGTACTGTCAATGCGGGTTCGTGGCAACGCCTGTCTGCTTCGGAAGGGGCCAGGCCGGAGCGAGCACATCCCAACACCAACGGTTGATGGAAGCAACGTTGAAGCAACCGTGCCAATGCAAAAGCTTGATAATTGGGGGGCTGCTCCACGCACATTTGCTGATGTGCAAAACACAGTTGATCTTGGAACTACGGGCCCATGCTATAGATCAACCCTCCATGCATTGATATGAGGGTTGCAAATGGCACTATTATGGGGTCCTCTTTCCCCAGCCCAGCCTCAGGCAAAAAGTAAGGAAAGTCTCCTGTTGCATATGACATCCGTAGATTCTTACAGGCCCTGTGAAGAGGTCGTGAGGTCCTAGTCGGTGGGCACAGTCTGGAAGAAACACTCCCAAACTCGCTCAGCAAATCTGCAGGCCTGCCTTACAGTCCAGAGCAGCAGGGATTTCAGGGCGGTGTAGAAATTGTAGAACTACAATGCAAGTGATTTGTCTTTAACTAGTGAGACCCCAGTAACACCTGCACTGCAGTCAAGGCTTTGGCGGGCGGCTTATGCGGGCAATCACGAGCTTATTCGTCAACTGCTCCGATCAGGTGGCGATCCGCGGGAGTGCGACGAGCAAGGGTCAAGGCCAATTGATGTGGCAAGCAATGCCGAGTCACGTGAATATCTGGTTTGCTGGGACCCCGCGTCGACGGACCGCATCAAAGAAGACAAGAGAAAAGCTGCAAAGAATGCGGAGAAGGAAGAGAAGGCCAAGTTCAAGAGGCAACAGCAAGAGCTCGTGGACTCGCTAGAAGAATCTGAGCGCCGAATGCAGGTGTCGAAGAGTGAACTTGCCAGAGCTCGAAAACTCTTGGTTGACTACCGCCAGCAGAAAGTGTCCTTTGTTGAGCAGGGTGCTCAAGACAAGGTCGCGGAATTGGAGCCGCTCCTTGAGTCAGCAGAAGCCCAGGTAAAGCTCTTCGAAGGAAGTGTGCAGGAATGGGAGTGGAAGGCTTCCCGCGCGAGGTTGAAGATGAATGATCTCGAACAGGCCAAGAAGGAGAAGGAAGCCAAAGCAGCTGGAAAGCTGAGAGGCTTCAAGGTCCAACTCAATTGCTCCTCTTCGGAGGAGCTCGAAGGGTCTCTCCTGCCACGCTTGAGCCAAACCTTGGAGGCAGGATGCCCCTTGGAACCAAACTCTTCACAGAGTCTTCACAGAGTCTTAACACAGTCTACTCCGGCTGAGCATGGCCGAACAACATGAGTCACGGGCACTGCTGCCTGTTCCGCAGGTCACCGAAGACTTCGCCTGGGGCGACATTGATCTTGTCAAGGGGGATGCACTCATCAAGGATGGGCCATTCACCCATCTGAAAACCAGCCACCAGACTGCATATCGAAATCATCGAAATCGGTCCTCGTACTGCGCTTGACTGTACTTGACTCGACTTGACTGCACACGTGTGGGCTCCAGGTGAGTTCAACAAACACTTCCTACAAAGCTATGGCAAGCCTTCTGAAGTAGAGGCTGATGCGAATCAGGCAGAAGAAGGCCTGAGAGTTGGGCTGAACATGTACTGATTAAGCAGCCACATGTTGAAGCTCCATGGCGGCAGGAGCAGACAAGGAGGAGCCTTTTCCACTTGTCTTGAACTTCTCCAGAGGCAGGGTAACTTTAAGGTGTTGCACAGTTGGCGTGCTATTTTTTGCCCCTTGGCAGGCTTCAACCGCACGGTTCCCATCAAAGCCATTGCGGACGCTGTGTTTTAATATCGTTAAGTTTTATATATTTCTGTTGTGTGCCCAGTACCACCTCTGTTAGGTCTGCTCCTTTTGCCCTTTGTGGGGGAGGCTCTGCTTCTTATTTTTGGTGAATCTCTCAGTGCGTCAGTGTCAGTGTGCTTTCTTTGTGCTTTCTCTCAGGATGTGCTGCTGAAGGATGTTGGTGGCCTGAGAGCAGAGGATGGCCGGTGGCCGTTTGTCATTGACCCCTCTGGTCGCACCTCCACTTTCATCAAGTACTCGGGTGCCGCAGCTCCTTCGGCCCGCATTAAGCCTGAAAAGCCCCAACTTAAAAAAAATGTGCGATTCGCATGCGAAGCGCGCGAAGCATCGGGTAAGCCCGGTAACTCACTATTGAGGTCTTCAACATAGTGGAGCTCAAGGACGGAGTTTCTAAGCCACCCACGGCTTTTTGCATTGGGCTTGCTTGGATTACAATTCGCACAGCTTGACGAAGTCAGTGGCCGGCGGCTTCAGTTTTGATCTTTTCTCGTAGATGTTTGTAGGACATGGAGCCGCTTCGTCTGCGACGAGCTTTCTTGAACTCTCTGATTCATGGTGGCGCTCTCCTGATTGATCTTGGAAGTTTTGCCTGCGCCTCAGCCATGCAGTGTTATGTAGTGGCTTCGCACATATGTCGCATACAGGGCTCTTGACCCGGTAGATTCAGTCCATCAGCACGGAAAATCGTAGCCTAGAAGATCAAGATGCAACATTACTTTCGCAGTTGACGCCATGACGACCAGGACACCAAGATCGATGTGGTGGCGGACAAGTTCAACGACCTGGAAAAGGGGCTCTTCGCCAAACTCCTCGACCGCGCAGTGCTGCAGCTCGGCATCTTTTAACAACTTGAGTATCCTCCGGCATCCGCATCGAGCAGAGTACAAGTGATGGTAAACGCCTTTTGCAGCACGCCTTGAAGCATGCTCTTTGTGCCTGGTTTCTCTCAATGTCTCCTCTTCATGAGTCTTCTCTCAGCGTCTTTGCCGCAAGAGGTTTGTCGTGGCTTGGCTCGGCGCAATTGCGCCTCAGACGTGTTTTGCCAGGTATGCATACTTGCTCCCGCGGCGCTTTAAAAGCCTGATTGTGAAGGACTGGCCGTGATGGCAGAGTTTCTCCGTGTTGTTTGACTGTGTGGTTTACAGGAGATTGCTCAAGATTACCAGATCAGTGCCTTCATGGATACGGCGCTGTCGAAGTTACATTCCTGCAGTCAGTTTCAAGCCGTGTGAGTTACTTTTGGATGAACGATATGAAAGCTAGCGTCGAGGTTCGTGTTCGGCTTTGTGACCTCATATCGAGATCCAGATTTGGATTTTGCCAAGCAGTCGCCTGGAGCAACAGACTATTCAGTGGCCATTCGATCATGCACGTCTCAAGGCAACCGATGTCAAAAGCCTGAGGTTTTATACGGTCAGCGTCAAGGGAGGAGATGAGGATGAACCCTGAGGGATGTACACCGTAGGTGTCCCTCTCTCTGCTTGACTCAGTCAAAATGGCTGTTTCTCGCTCGTAGCGTAGTGAGATCGCCCACGCAAAGCCGGTGGACTCGTGACGGCGATGAAGCGTTGAAACGGCGCGTTTTCTATCTGTTCAGCAGCTTGCCGCAGTGTTGCAGCATCGGTGGTGCTTCTTCCATCTTCCTAAGACATGACCAGGTCCGCCTCGTCGCGCCGGGGAGCGAATTTGGACATGCCGGACTCCATGAGACTCAACATGCAACCTTGGGTGTTGCAGACATTCGCAGACTTTACCCCAGGTCGCCGGTGCTTCCAACTGGCCTGCCGTCCGCAGCCGATGCCACCCCCGCTGGGCCTTCAGAGTCAATTATTTCAAGAACTATTTAGAACACACAAGGGCGCCCATGTTTGTGCTGCAGAGGCCAACAACATGGTCTTCTATGGTGCGGCCCCTGCACCAAGTAGTTGCAGAGAGGCAGCTCTGGCTGCAGCAAAGCAGAGCAACTGCCTCAGCGCACAGCTGCAGGGCCTGGAAGGGCAGGGTGCTGCTGTGTGGTGCTGGAAAATTGTCAGAGACAGGCTTGGTGGCGGGCCACGGCATCAAGAAGCCTTCGAGAGTGGTACGGGCCAAGACACTTGTGCTGCCCTGAAGATGCCGTTGCTGTTTTGTTTCTCCATGTCACGTTGCGGAGCGGGGCTGCATTTGGGCGATTCACCTGCCATCTAAGTCTCGCATGGATCGCATCAGCCCGGAGCCCTCCGGAGCTTCAGGCCCTTGCCCAGTGATTATCACTGATATCCGGCACTTTTTTTCCTACTGCTCTCTTCCTTTCGGCGGCCCTGACCCGCCCACCACATTGTTCGGTGAGTGTGTGTTCGTTAAAACTCCGAACAGAATGGGGAAGGACAACCGAAACGAACCTTGTGGACACCGAAAGGAGGATGCTTCTTGTGTTAGAAAAACTGTTTTCACTAAAGTTCGAATTCAGTCCAATAAAGCTGGACAACCAGTTGTGTTCGAGCGCGGGCAAAATTCAAGATTTGTGCATGATCTGGAGCGATGCTCCAAGCAAAGCATGGACCGCGTACACAGCGTTGGCGGGAGCAGTGATTATGTGGGTAAGACATGGCAATTCGCGCATGCCGGCTGGACTAGAAGCCGTCGCGGCAGGCCAGCAGGCTACAGAGACGATGTAATCCGATCTGTCTTCTTTTGTAAACTTCAACCAGTTTTCGACAATAGAACAGTGGAGTTCCATGCACATGTATTCAACCCAAAACCAAGTTGTATTGGACTTGAATGACATCCAAAAAATCTGTAGTTCGGTGATTTGGATTTATCCGACTAGCTTTTGCTTTAAATACTCAACCAGGTTTCGCTGAATCAAATTCGAAGTCATGTTGAACAGAGCAAGAACTTCAGATCATAGCTTGTTTCCCATTCAAGGCTTGCACGTTGAGGTTCATACATTAGAAGCAAACATTTTAAGATCGCTTTGATACAGCGTTTCGCAGGTGACAATGACTTAGTGCTACAAGGCCACGACCCTCGAAGGCGGGCTCTTGGAGATCTAGGGTTGTACCGTATGTGCAGTGCCCCTGACCATCAATTTCTGTGCAGATCATGCTTTTCCATGCGCGTTCCCCCGTGTGGCAGTAAGAATCAGCACTGACAGGATGTTGAACAATCGGGACGTTCGCCAGGCAATCCCAGAGGCACGGTACTCGTACCGGCTTGGCGCCAACGAAGCAGAGTTTTACCGCACAAACTGCCGAATTTGTGCGACACACGGGGAAACTAACTTCGTTTGCGTTGCGCAAGGTCCAGTGGTGCGATGGTTCATGCAACATGTCACACTAGCGGCGTAGGTCTCGCCGAATGCTGTGGATGCGAGTCCAGATGTGGCTCCCACCGCCCTCGTGCACTGCTCAGTGAGCTGGCACGCTTTGGCGTTCACGACGTTTCATGCCATGTGTGCAACGTGCTTGTCAAAAGCATCTGAAACTGGTTCTACACTTAGGGCGCCTTCCTGGGCTGGGCTCCCTTGCTCGTCGCTTTGGCAGAAGACGTGGGGCCGCCTTTTCTTTGCTGATGATCTAGAGTCTCAGGTCAGTGGACAAGCTGCAAGTCCTTTCTGCCCTCCAGAGACTTCCGAAGCTCCGTGGGAGGACGCGGCGTTGAGCCATCTGCTGTAGAGCTGAGAGCGTGGTTTCAATAGTGTAGTGGCATCGTGGCATCGTGGCATAGCAGCCTTGCGCAGGAGGAAGATTGGTCTGCCAGTGAGGCAGCCGGCAGCGAGGTCGACTTCGACTATCGCCAGTATAGGTATCGGGAGGTGCTGGCTCGCAGGGCCGAGGCACCAGAATCCGGAGTGCGACGAAAAGTTCGACGGGGGAATCGTTCCGCAGCGAACGCGGAGGTGGTCTCTGACGATGACGCTGTGAATGCATGGCCTCTCCATTCTGACAACCAGCCCGAGACTTGTGTTGTTGCACCCTGCGGCCGGCTTCTTGCTGACGAAAACAACTTGGATGTACCTTGTGATGAGGAGCTCCAAAAGGTTGCCGGTGTTTTAGTTCAGTTTTATGGCCTCCATCACGACGCCATCAGGTTCAAAGGGGCTGTCCCCAACGTGCTCTTTGTCTCGAAAAGTGCATGGGCGTGCAGGCAACGCAGGGACAGCCAGGCGGAGGAACCGCCGGTTCTTTGGATCAGAGGTGGACGAGTGTATGACTTCCACGGTGACCGTGGCACCGTGGCAGAATTCGAACATGATCTCCTTGTGCGCCAAGTGGAGGACGACGCAATCTGCCGCCAAAGGCGTCAGAAGCAAGGGCTCATGCCATTTCCATTCGCTGCTTTGCCCCTCAAAGACAAGGCAAGCGAGGATGACGACGCAGAAGCTGTCGTTACCCGTGATGTCCGTGACGTCCGAAGGCGGATGTGAAGCGCTGGCAGAGTTAGTGGTGCTTCTGCATGGATCTGCATGGTGCCTCTGCATTATTTGCAGCAAGTCGGCGCATTGTCTTCAAGTTTCACCAGGCTTTTTTCCGATTCAAAGCCGCTTCAAAGGTTGTACGCGACAATGGACAAGGATGTGAATTGCTGTGAATTGCTGTGAATTGCTGTGAATTGCTGTGAACTGCTGTGAGCTGCTGTGATCCTGGCAGGCTAGGGTCATGGTAGCCCGGTAGCCCGGTAGCCCGGTAGTCCGGTAGCCTCTGTTTTTCCCGGACTTCAACTCTCTCTTGAAACCTCAACAGAGTAGAGGGCTGAGCCTGGCCGGGCGAAAACTGCGCCGCTGCGGACGCTCTCTTTTGAGCCCCAGCCTTAGCTGGGAGGCGCGCCGGGACTGCTGTGCAGCTTGGAACTTGTGAGGCCAACTGATGGGAAAATCGATCAAGCGCTTCTTGGCATGCCAGCTAGACACCCGCATGTTTGTCTCAAGAGGCCCTAGCTGAATCCCACGACGACTTGAATTACTGGCCAACCTGTGCCCTAGGAAAGGCCTCGGGAGGTGGTAAGTCGGTGCCTTGGAATTTGTGGCGGATTTCTTTGCTGTCCAACATGGTCCATATCAGGCGGCCTGGGAAGAAAAAAGCAGGGGGTGCAGACTTCTCCGATGATGACTTGGAGGAGGCCATTAGCCAAACAAAAACCAAATTTCCTTCAACCCTAAATTTCAGCAATTGCCTTCGTCTTTCCTCGCCTGGCGTTTGTGCAGAGCGGAGACCAACGGGAATGTGCGGGTCATCGTGGCCACTTCTGTGGCTCAACGTCCCAAGATGAGGTGACCCATGGTGACCCTCAAATACCTGAACAGACCCAACATCTCCATATATCTCTATCAATCACAGCACTTTGGAGGTTGTCAACGGTAGCTTATCGAGCGTGCTGGGCCACTGTTCATGTATCCGGCCCCGGCAGAGGTTCCGGAGGTTACCGATGCACCAGGCTACAGGCGCTACAGGTATCGCGAGCGCCTTGCCTGAATGTTTGTACAGATCTTTTTCTCTCCTCTTGGGTGGGTTGAGAGTTTATGATCCCTCTGCATCATCGTGCCGTGTAAGGTTCGGTGAGGAAAACACAGCTGAATTCGATGATGCGCACTTGGCATGGAGTGGGTCGTTCGAGTCAACCACGTCGACGGCACACGGTGAGTACCAGGACCGTTTGCGAGCCATCCATCTTCGGAAGCAGGGCTGGTCAAAGACGGACATTGCAAAAGATATTGGGCGCTCTGAACGGTTTGTAGCTCGTTGGTGGCAACTGGAGCCGCTGGCAGTGCCACGACCGCCGGGTGTTCACCAGTACTTGGCGCACACCATGGCAGGCCAAAAGCAGGTCGACCGCACAGAGATGTGGCGAGGCGTCGAAGTCGTGCGCGGTTTTTTCAAAGACACCAAAGGGCTTTACAACGAGGTTATATCTGGCTTTGCAAATTGGAAGCAGTCCGCTTCGGAAACAAAAGACTTCAGGACGGCTTCCTACTTTCTGCGCTACGACCACGAGGGCAAAATGAAGATGATGACGATGAAATCAGCTTCATACCAGCGCTTCGTGGTCCCCAGGTTGGATACTTTGGTGCAGAAGATTCACGAAAAGGTCGGGGTTCAAGATCCTGACCATGGCGCAGGTATGTACTGGTTTTCAGACGGCGATGCAAGTGTAGGCAGCCACCGGCATGTCTTCTGGAGCGCGAGGGTTGCGCTCGGTGCTGAGCGCATCATGATGGTGGACAAGACCCCCATCCTTATGCAGGAAGGAGACCTGATCATCATCGGCCCCCAGCGACATGGCGTTCCGTCAATGCCTGAAATCAGCGAGGGCAGCCTTCGAATTTCAGTTCCTTTCAAGCCCAACCGCGACAAAAGCAGCCTCAACCGTCATCAAGCCCCGTCTCCACGGACCGCAGATGCGCAACAAGATGGGCGCCGCGATGATGATGATGATGATCATCATCATCAACACCATGATGAAGACGAGGGAGAGCTTAAGCAGTGGTGGGAAGGAGATGAGGACCAGGTGGGAGGTGGAGCAGACGTGGCTTCCAGCGTGCAGGTTCTGATGGACATGGGATTTGATGCGGATGCTTCCCGCAGTGCTCTGCAGCTGTGTGGAGACGTCGAGCAAGCAATCGAAGCTCTAACTAACAGTGGTCTCGCCGACATGCTGACAAACATGTCAGCTGCAGACGGGCGCAATGATGGCGGATGCGACGAGAGTGATGTGGACGTGGCTCTGGCAAGGAAACTGCAAATGGAGGAGCTCCAGCAAGAAAGCCCAGAGCAACTCCAACAGCAATTCGAGGAGTACGAAAAGTTGCTGGAAATTGACGATGCCGAAAAGGCATGGGATGGATATGGCGATTTGATGCACAACTCCTTCCGAAGGGCGAATCTAAATTTAGATATGCTCGGCGCCCAAACATTATACTCTCTCGGTGCCGCGGCGCAGACAGAAAAAGCATTTTTCGAGTTGCTGTCCTTGCACTCCATCCGAGTCGTGTATGACTTTCGGCCCACCGACTATCGTGACGAGGTCCGATGCCAACAACCACATTTTGAGATCCGCGTGTTGAAGTCCAACTGCCGACAGCGTGGAATTCACTATCGCCATGTTGCAGTAGGGCGGGAGACAGCATGGGGCACGCTGAAGCACTTGCAAAGCGATGAAGTTCAGCACATCATGGTTGAACTGGTGTGGCGAGCCAAGCACCATGCGAGAACGGCGTTTCTGGGTCAGGAAGAGGATTGGCGCGCGGATGGCCGTTTGGCCATTGCCGAAGAGCTTGTGAAGCATGGCCATGTGGTTCAGCATGTCAGGTCAGAAGGATCTTTGGAGAGGCACATGGTTGGTATGGAGATGCCAGACTTCCTTCTCCAGGAGGAGGCTCGGTTGAGAAAAGTTCATGCTCAACGGAAGGCAGGCGAGCTGCACAGGCCGGAAAAATCTGCTGTGAACCGCAGCTTGGAATCCGTGGCTCGGTCCTTGGCGACCGAAAAGATCCAGGTCGATGTTAGTGCGGAACTTCGTGACGCCGAGAATCAGACGGACCTTGTGCGAGCACAGAAGCGCATGGTGCGTCTTCAGGTAACGGAGAACAAGAAGGAAGCCGGACTAGGCAAGAAAGAGCTTGTGGCGGTGCCGGCGCACATTGCCAGAGAGGCAGCCAGCGTCCGGGAGCAAGCAGAGGCGAAAAAGATGGATAAATTAAAAAGCAAGGCAGCTGGGAGCACCGGGAGTGCCGGCAACAGCGCCTTGCAGGAACCTGGGTCTTCGGCATCAAGTAGCTCGCAAGCCCGAGTTCAAACGGAAGCTTCAGTCGCTGCAAGTACAACTGAAGGCCATGCCCCTAGCCACACGGACATGCAGCCCGTGCGCCGAACGCGATGGGGCCAAGCTATAGAGTCTACTGAGTCCAGAGAGACGGATGATGTGGAGGTAGCGACCGCAGCGCAGATCCCTGATGCTCAGCCAATCTCAGGATCGTCCCGGAAGAGCCGTTGGGACAGACGGACAGCCACGTAGAGACGTCTTGAAGAAAGCATAGTGCTGCGCGAGTCCGCGAAGGTTGCGAGGAGTCTTCGATTCTTCGATTCTTCGATTCTTCGATTCTTCGATTCCGTATGAGACCGTCAGGCCGGTCAAGCTCGTTGGGAATCCTCGACGTTTGACATCAAGATGCTGGTCGTGCAAGTGGTGCATCTGTTCCCATGAGGTCTGCCTGCTGTTGAGACTACACCGACAACGCCTCAGGTGCGTGCAGCGAAGTAACTTGAAGAGTGGGGCATGCCTGGCACACTCGAAGAGGCCTTTTCAGAGTTTCACTGTTTTTTCAGTGCGAAGTCCTGGCATTTGGAATCACGGTGCAGCAGCTGGTGCCCATCGACCGTCCTAGGGTCCGGTCAACGCAGAGGTGCCGGGAAAAGAAGTCTGTGCCGGATATCATCTCTTACTGCCATCAATTCGCACCGCGGACGCAAGTGATGTGTGTCAGGAGCCGCAGCTCACCGCGGCAGATCTAGACGTGGATGCCGTCAAGGCGCAAGCGGCCGAGCAAGAGCAGGAGGAGCCTGGTCAGCTTGGATTTGTGATTACGCGCTGCAACATACAAACACTGTTCTGCAGGAGACTCCTCAGGAGGAAGAGGCCAGTTTTGAAAGCTCCAGCCAAGATCGTGCGGTGTGCGTGAATTGAGACAACCGGCAATTTCGTTCACGTAGTCTGTGGCTCTCAGTCAACAGCGAAGTCGCAGATGCATGAAAATGTGAAGTGGAGGCATACATGCAGTGTTGGAGCTGGGGCTGCTGAAGCATGGTTGACGCTGCAAGGAAACGGAAAGCCTGACAAGGTATTTTCACAGAAGCACCAGCACCTGCCTAGTCGCTAGCCGCCCAGCAGTGCGGTAGCCAAAGGGCAGGTCCCACGCAAGTGCAACGGTCGCCAAGAGAGCGACAACCAAAGAAGCTCAGAAGCAGCGTCCTGTCAAATGCTGCCATGCGATGCTTGCGATGCCTGCGATGCTCGCCATCCTCAGCCTGCTGCAGGCTTGAACAATGTTTCCGAGTGGCATGACAGGAGGACATCTAGAACTTAGAGAACGTCTCAGAAAATGAAAGCATGTCAACGTGTACTGCAGTGGCATGTCATGTGCGTGCGGATAGAACCTGATCTTGGCAAGGATTCGTAAACTGGGTTCTTTCTGCGAAGAGGTACCGAACAGCGTGCGCCTTTCTGCATTCGCTTCTGCAGTCGAAGCCTTGACTTTACTTCTTTGCGAGAGCAATGCACCGCAATGTGAAGCGATGGCAACAATTATGGTGACGTCAGCATGAAGCCGCATACCTCAAGTTGTTCTTGATGGCCGAGGTAGCCACCAGGGTGTCTGCATCAGGCTTCAACGGATGTGATGGATCCTTCAGCGTGACACCCGGAAGTTGTTTCGGAACGAGCAGTGTGATTAATCCAGCTTGCAGCCATGGAGAATGGAGTTATTTGTTTGTTGTGTGCAGGTCGCGCAACGAAGGACACCTGGGATGAGGTCAAGTACCTTCTGGAGCTCGACATGGCAGGCCCTGCCGCGTATCCAGCATGCTCCGAAGCATGAAATCAGTAATTTGTGCGCGAATCGAAACGTGGGGCATGAATGCAGCACATCCAAGAATTCTAAACTTGACGATGCAAACAGTGTACGAGTAAGCAAGTCAAGAGACAACAAGTGAGTGCTTTTGCGGCTTCCTCACCTTGCCTGCGACCAAGCCCTGTCGAGAAAGACTCGGGACCCTTTGTACCTTCTAACCGAACTTCACCGTATACTAACACGCATTCAAGAGGTCAGAATTGGTACCCAGGCCATGCTCGTGCGTGGAGAGTCGTGCGGACGTACTAAGACATCAGCTGTGTGAGGTCGCGAGGATGGCCGCAGCCTAGACCCACGATCTGTCTCACCAGCATGTTTGGCCACCAGCAACTTTGGATACGATGCTTGATGCTGTCGCTTGCTTTTGCCCATTTAGGACAACCTGGACTACCTCCGGCAAGTGATGAACAGCGAGGCGGCCCTTAGTCAACTTTCACCGGCTCTGCTTGAAATCTTCAGCCAGGTGCTCCCCGACCTCGACAATGCTGTGAAGGACAACGCCGTTCTGCAAGTGCAGTCGAAGTCACGTCAGCTCCAACTTGGGAATGTCGAAGACTGTCCACGCAGGATTGTGTGTTCGGTGTCATCTCTCTCATTTGGCTGACACTCGCCTCAGTGGACTCCGAGGACAAGTCCGATATTCAATCAACAGCTGGTGGTGTTTCGAATCATGCCGCTTTCTTGGCAAGCAGGAGGGTCTTCACCGCGCTCGCGAACTAGAGGCATCATTGACTGGCGTGTCATTCCAGAATCCATTGATGCGATTGTTAAATCCGGCCGCTTGATCAACTATCTCCCGAGCAGTCTTGCGAAGCTGCAAGTGTGTTTCACGAGGCAATTGCTGATGGTTTGTTCTTCCAGTTTTCCGAGCTTGTGGAGGCCTCGCAGAGAGGTATAGAGCATGCGTTGGCTTCTTTGTATGTTATATATTTCTATCCCCTTAGAGCATTGCAAACTTAAACTCACCTCACCAAGCTGACGATTTGCCTTTCAGGGATCTGGGTGGCCGCTCGACCCGACCAAGTTTTTCGGATACAGGCCGTCTCCGAACGTGAGTTTGCTGCTGGGCTTACTGGTCGCATGACATGCCAACAGCCACGAAACAGATGTCACGAATTGACAGTCGCTGAAATCGATAGATACTGTATGATGTATTTCCACGACGCTTTCGCAACTCTGGTGTCAAATCTTTTGTGTTTCGAGAACATGTCGCGCGCCACGCGAAGCAGCAGGCCAAGAGCAGGTCATCAATATCAGCAGTGGCAATGCGTGCCCCAGGAGGGCAGGTAAACAAGCCAACAGCACAACAAGCAGCACAGTACACCTGCACGTCAGGCTCAGCGGAGTATGGCGCACTGCCGGACATGCCTCTCTTACGCTGGCCTGGCATGGCCCACTAATGCCCACTATACAGTAGATGCAGTAGAAGATAGTCGAAGAGAGCGTCAAAGCAATGATAAATTTGGTTGGGTCGAGGTACTGGCCGAAACAGTGGAGGGTTGCGTAGCCATACTTGACTGTAAGAGCTGACACTCATGGATAGACAGTTGGTCCAAGACGAAAGTTAGGGGATCGAGGGCGATCAGAACGGCCGCTTCCGACACTGGTGAAGCCAACCCGCCCCCACAACTCTTTGTGCTGCATGCGCTGCTGCTTTTCGCATGGAAGAAACTCTCGGAGGCCGTGTGCCAACTGCCAGCTGAATATGTCCAGAGGTTGTATATATCCATGGTTACCCGAATCAGAGTTCCTAGACTCTCTTACCGCCGCTGGGACGGGCTGCCTGGGATGCTTGGGCTGTATGGACAACTCTTGGCTTGTACCAAGAAATGCTGAATGGTCGTCGAAAGTGCCTGTTGGGAGGCAGTTGCTTGGCCACGAAGAAAATGAATGCGGGGGATCAACATTGCGTGCGACGCCCTTACTGGTGAAGCAAGCCGTAGTGTTCCTCATCGATACGAAATGTTTTCGGGTTCAGACCACCAAGCGGCTCGAATGCCGTGTAGCACTTTAACACGCCAACGCTGAAGTAGCAGTTGAAATAAGTGAATCATGGTGAAGGAAGGTGTCGGTTCTGCCAGGATGGTCCAGCAGTGTCAGCAGCTGCGTGCCGAGGTTTTTGTGTACAACTCCACTCTGGACCTGACACGCCGGCGGTTGATCACAGGAGAGGGGCCTGTTTCCGAAAAAAGAAGGAAGAGTTGCAAAGACGGGGCGCGTATGCTTCCATGAGGCTTGGGCATGATGGCTGCGGCGAGCCATATTCATGCTTACCTGGAGCGGGCATCTTGTGTGGTGAAGGCCTTGCAGTGCCTTGCAGAATACGAATCCCAGCCTCTTGCCGCGTGCTAGCCTGCACAGTAGGATCCTGAGACCGCGGACCTCTTCTTCGTCCCAGCGTATCATGGTGATCAGTGACCCTGGGAGCGTTTCCAAACTTAGTAGCTTACTGTGCGCAGGTTCGCACGTCGCCCGACGTGCGTAAGCGTTGCAGATGTTGCCGGAAATTGCAGGTATAACGAGTTCCTGGAAGTACGAGCTCATGCGGGCGACTCTAATCAGAGGCTGAAAGCAAGCAAACACTGAGAGGCAGTCGTTGGACCACACTGCTTCTGTGTCAGATTCTCTCATCTTGCACGCCGACGAGGACAAGATCATTTCTTTGTTGTGTCGGTGCCCTCCTGATGGCTAAGCACATTTCACATCTCATGTCAGAGCAGACTTCTTCAGGTTTTCTTGCAAAGCCGAGTAAGGCCAACTTGCCGTCTTGGAAACACCTTGCTCCGCTTCGCAATGCAATCCTCCTTACGGTGAGGGGCTTGGTCTGTACTTGTATGATCCAGCTTCTTTCATCTTGGTTCATCTTGGTTCATCTTGGTGCATGGCCGGCCCTGGGCAGTTGGCCCTCCGATGATCCCTAGTCCCTAGCTGCTCTGGTGACTCTAGTGGCATTGCCCAACATTTGAAATCACGTCGAGCAGCCCATTGGCAGAACTAGTGTGTAGGACTTTGTAGGGACTCCTCACAGTTATTCTGGAGGCAGCGTTCTTCCTTTGCTCACTTGCCCCGAGCTCTCGCTTAAAGTCTCCTTGTGCATGGATGCTCACACATGCCCGAGTCCGTGTTCTTATGCGACAGTGCCACACCGAGGTCGAATCTTGGCAAGTAAACGACGACATTCCGCGGCTGGTTGCTCAGATGTTTGCTGCCCAGGTAGGCCAACTCTCGTGCAAGCAAGCGAGCAAAGACTTAATCCTGACAAGAGGTAGGAAGTCACGAAAGCTCCCCCTGTGGGAGCGTGTGGGAGCTTCGTTCAATACCTCACGAAGTGAGCTTGGGGGGTGCGGGGGGGGGGGGGGGGGGGGGGGGGGGGGGTGGGGGCATTTTGGTGGGTTTTTTCGGCTATCCCCGGTCTGGTGCCGGGAAAACCATCGTTGTCAAGGGGGCCTGTTTTGGGCTAGATTTGGGTTTCTTTGGTAAGTGTTTTTCTGAGACGTTCGAAGGAGAAGCGGGCCCCTGATGCTGCTGATGCTGGCCTGGGTGTGGTGCCTGATGCTGCTGATGCTGGCTGTATCGTGCGGCCACATGCTTCGCTGGGGCCTCTCTGTTCCTGTAAGCTCCGTGTCCCCAGTCCTAGG
The DNA here is from genome assembly GCA_905221605.1 of Symbiodinium natans. Taxonomy (NCBI): domain Eukaryota; class Dinophyceae; order Suessiales; family Symbiodiniaceae; genus Symbiodinium; species Symbiodinium natans. The sequence continues at coordinate 100,752 of CAJNDS010002188.1, read as the reverse complement.
CCTACTAGAGCTTTCGTCCCAGCCCGTGGCTCTCAAGTATGTTGCTTGCAATAGCAAAAGCTTGGGCGCACAAGCTGGGGACCAACTCGTGCAAAAAAATGTATGTAGTATTTTGCAGGCAGGTGTTCCATGTGTGAACCTGATCCAGTTTTGCCAGGGTTGGCCATACGGCCGGGTGTGTCCAAGTGGCCTTGCAAAAGCCACACGACGAGATAATAAGAATGCCGGAGCATCGTGGCAAGCTATTGGACATCGCGAGTCCACATGTTGCTATGCAGAATTGTCCCTGAGCCTTTTGCCTTCGAGATGTGCCTGCGATGGCATGCCACGTGCGTAAGTTGCATGAATGGTTCGTCCATACTGCGTATTTAGTATAGGTATTGTACATGAGCAGCACATATGGATTTTTTTTAGGGCGTGGCTCAGGTGGTATTCGCCTTGGAAGGACATCATGATACCAGGTTACATTGATCGCAGGTGCCTCAGCAGTAGTGGCCAGCCTCCAGGACGAATCCCAAATCAGGTGAGCAGTCCATCTGTCGGCTGATGTCATCTGACTTTCTTTCATGCCAACGCGACGCAAGCGCGCATGTCCGACTGGGCACTTAGGATGGCGGATTGACGCCATGCGGAGGGTAAACAAGCCCACCCACGAGCGCGGGTTCCTGCAGCTTGGCTTCTATCCATGTACAAGCCATCCGCATCTGCTTCCTGACGCCCTGCATCCCAGGATGGTGTTTCATGGCAACCACCCTGGAAATCATGGCCTTTATGTCACGCACAAAGCCCAGGCTCCACACTGCTTTGGTCAAAAGCAAACCGTTGCCCCTGCTCGAAGAGTAGGATCGGGCATGTTGGGAAGGTGAAGATTTGCATGGCACAGCCGCTGGCCCAAGCAGCTTCGCAGCTGGCCGTTAACGTAGTAAGCAGCAGGTGCGCGGCCTGTTGCCTTCGATGTCCAACTAGGCCGGAGTCGTTTCGAAAGGATGAAAGATCGAAGGGCATGCATGTGCTATCATGTGCTGGTGTCAGGTGGACTGATAACGTTGCCTGGGATGGCATACGCTGGTGTGAAAGTGTTTGTGGTTGGCCTTGTGGCCTGCCACCCAGACCTACCAGCTGATTGCTCATCACTGACCTGTGGTGCTGTGCAGTTGCAAAGGCAGTGGCTGCCGTCACACAACAGAAGGAGCGCAATCGGTTTCATGTGCCCAGATCCTTCGCCGTTATTTCGTTGAGTGGATGAGAGGTTCGGCCCAGCCTGCGGCAGGTGGCGAACCAGGTGCGTCGTTGCTCTGCTCTAGACAAGTTCCTGCAGCAGTCCTGGTCCAGGCGCAGTCCGTCGCCAACCCCAGTCTGGGTCACCCAAGGACGGCAGCACGTGGCTGTCTGGGTTGTCGGTTAAAGTTGATGCAGCAGCTGGGACCTCTCGTACAGGCTGTTTGGACGCAGCTTCAATGATGCTCCTGTCGGGAACGTCGACTGGGTGCAGCCCTTGCGCTCCGGCTTTCCGTCTTCACGTTTGAGCTTGGCCGCAGCAAGGTGAACCACAAGCAACGCATCTTCGTCCTTGGTGACATGGATCCAACCGCCTGATCCTGAGACGAAGACTTCCCCAATGCATGTATGGGAGATTTCGACCCCTCACCAATTTGGATCCTTTTCTCCATCCTTCTCCAGAGCTAATCAGAGCTAGAGGCGCCCATGGATCGGCTGGACGGAGTGGCACAGCACGCGTCCATCACCGGTGCCAAGCGGTGCCCTCAGGAACGCGCGCCAGGCGGTGTCAAGCTGTGGTCATCTCGTGCACAAACGAGAGGCCAGCAGCGCCAGCTGGGGAAAGATTGCCACTGCTCGAAGATGCAGCTCCCCCCATGGCACCTGATTCTGTCACAGCAGTTAGCTTCGCTTTAAACGGCAAGTTGAAGCCTGAATTATGTGAAACACCCTGATCGTCTTCAGCTTCTGGGCCCAAGGATTGGATGCCATCAAAGGCGATCCGGCAGAGGACGTTTCCACAGCAGCCGCCACGAGGCTTCCTTGGGGGATTTTTGTTGATATTTGGTTTCGTTATATGCCGTTGCGAGGCAACAGCGGCGTCGGCATTCCTGGCTCGTGTTTTGATTGTTTTCTGCACAAGATGGCATTGTCCGACTCCGTTGTCTAGGGGAGGGCGGCGGCCTGGACAATCCATCTGGTGCATCGCCACTGGTCAACATCGCCCGAAGCTCGCTTTGCGTGTCTTAGTTTCGTGACTGCTGCAGTTTTCCACATAAAGGACAAGCGTCGACTCTTCGCCAAGCCAGATCGACTGCGGTCAGGTCAGGGCCCTCCAGCCACTTAGATGCAGATTGCCATTGGAGTGCTCGGGAGAGTCGGAGGGCAGGGGGGCCTCTGCGAGGAGCTCGTACTGGTAGCCCTACTCATGTGCAAACCAGTCGTCATCCGTCAGTGTCGGCATAGGCCCGAACGACTAATCGAACCTTTTGGTGGCTGTTTCCTTTCCGAAGCTGTCGAGCCGAAGTCGAACAGTTTCTAACAGCTGCAGTGTTGCTTGGACCTCCAGCCGTGTGCCTTCTAGGTTGTTGGCAGCTTAAAGAAGCTGTGGGACAACGCGGAAACGAATTATCCCTTGATGGCTCCGAAGGTCCGGGCTCGATGGGCGGGGTGAATCTGAAGATGGAGGTAAGCAGTCTAAGCAAAGGTGAGCATGTAGCAATGGTCTCCACGATCTCCAGAGTGGATCATGGTGGGTCGATGCGCCGATCGCAGGACAGGATAGCAACCGGGGAGGTGGAGGCCAATGCTTGTTTTTCCTTCGTGTGCTGGATATTTGAGCCATAAGCAAACCCACCGAACCTCATCGTGGAAGTCCCTCCCGGCAAATCCGCTGAGTCTGCCTCCGATGTTTGACAGATCTTGTCAGAATTCGTGTTTGCACAGGCCGTGGCAGCAGTTGATGAGGTGCCCGCTTATGTGTCCAGGCAGGTCCACTTCCAAGGGTCATCGAAGCGTGCTCATCAATCTAATGCAATGCCTGATGCAGCTGCAGCTCCGTCCGACAGGTATCTGGAGCAACGCGTGATCAGTCTGCAAGAGCATTCCAGCGCTTGATTGTTGGCATGCTGCATGCTCAAACGAACTGCCTCCGAATGGCCCAGGTGAATCTGGATCAGAGACGGGTCACAGAGAAGCGTCTGAACGAGGATTCGCCTTTCTGCAGTTCCATTACGAAAGGATGAATTTGCCGTGACACGAGGAGTGGGATCGTGCAGATGTGAACAAAGACGGCGTCGTGTCTGACGAGGAATTCAGCTTGGAGCTTCATGACAGGCCCGACCAGATTCACGAAACCCAGCAAACTCAGTAGGCGCTGGCTCCATGAAGTCGAAGAGCAGCTGTAAGTCTGTGGTAAGGCAAGGCAAATCCCCCGACGAAATTGAGCGTTTGTGGCAGCGCTACCACCAGCAGCAAGCTTAGCTGTCAGGATTCACAATGTTGAAGCAAAGAGTCGCCAAACTGGAGCCCAGGTCGGAAGATGAGTTCATGACCAAGCCGGAATTCCTTCGTCTAGCCCGTACAGGCTAGGCATTGCTGCCTCTTCGAGAGCTGTCAAGTCACAAGATGCCAGGCTACGACCTTGGAACGATCTCCCGAGAGGATGTGTCGGCCATGATGACGCCGGGCAACATGAAGGGCGCTTCTGCCTCCTTTGACTTTTGAGATTTTTGGAGTGCTGCTTTGCGCCATGTTTTGCCTGCCAGGCCTTGGCTTCTGGGGTGCAGGTGCAACCTGCCCTGCTGGTGCATTTGCTTCAGCCTCGGCTGCATGTTGCCTTTGCCACCTGGGTTCCTCGAAAGCACGTGCGGTCGCATTCAGGTCACTGGCGTCCAGATCAAGACAATGAAGGACGCTCTTTGACGCGTTGCGAACACTTGCATCATAAGGACACGGACATAAACTCTCTCAAAGGCGCTCCACGCACCTTCGGTCGACGAGAGCGGTGTCAACGCCTTGAAGTTCCAGTGTAGCGACGGCACCAAGGCTGGGATATGCCACATGAGATGCTCAACATGTTGTTTTTCATCTTTTCTGTTCTTCTTTGGAAACGCTCTTTTGCAGGTTGCTACTGCGGAGGGTCCTGACGGGAAATGGTCAAACTGGACCAGCTGCCCTGAAGGTCCACAGCAAGCTGCACAGCAAGCTGCACAGCAAGCTGCACAGCAAGCTGCACAGTTGGAAGTCGATTTGTTTGATTCGTGATTCTCCGGCCTCTCCGCCGCTCCACCCCGCCAGGCCAGTCGGTGTATGGCTTCCGCTCGCAGGGGCGCAGTCCAAGGTACTGGACAAGAAGCTCAAATACTCAAAGATGCTGAAAGCATGTGCCCCGTCATCTTTGAGCAGGAACGGCTTCGACAACGCCGGCGTTGCTGGATTGGAGTTCAGCTGCCGACCCTTGAGCTGAATTCTGAAACGACTTGGAACAACTGCTGTGCCACAGACCAACGACAGACCAATGCACCATCTCTCTGAGAACACAGGAGCGCAGGACCTCAGCGCGGTCTCGAAGATTAGCTTCTCAAACAGCACTGAGGCCAAGGGTTTTGATATCATCGTGGGTGGATGGAGAGATTCAAGGTTTATAGCTGCTCTTTGACTGATCTCTTGAACAATTTGACAGCTGCTACATAGAGGTAACTTGTCCCGCTTCACGACATCTTTACTGAACATCTCCGAAGTACCGCAACAGCGCATTGTAGAACTTATGGCGTTCTGCAGCCGGTGGGTCTTTGATCTCAGCACGAAGAGTAATGAGTCGTACCTCGTGTTATATTGGCGATGCCTGCCGTGATGCAGGCAGCCTGGTCCAAAGATTTGCGTTGCCCTCCAGGGGAGACGGTGTGTGGAGCCCAGGCCAATGTGGTGCAGGAGCCCCTTTGGTTGCCTGTTTCCCTTGCAATCTTCTCACTTCACACAGCATGACAGGCATGACACGCAGCAAGGCCTTCGCCATGCATCTTTTGCACCAAGCAGTTCTCTCTGTGCAGGATGCGACTGACAACATGGGAATTGCTGACCTTCGAGTCTACTGCTTCTTGGAGCATGAGCAACTTCTCATCTAGTCACTCAGTACACTTCTCCCTCAAGTACTTCTGCGAAGTCTGACCCTGAGCAGACCTTGTGTTGACTTTGGTGCAACTTGATGCCTGCAAGGTTGTCAGTCGCCCATCGATTGCTCGCAGATCTGCGCAGATGCGCAGATGGGCATCAAGCTGGTCAAGCATGTAGCTTAGACAGATGGAGAGAAAGTCAGACCATTTCAGCCCTCTGCATGGCTTGGAGCTTGTGTCCAGGTGCCGGGCATGCAGAAAGGCAGCTGACAATGCCTGACGATCCTAGACGATCCTAGTGCGGCCCGAATGTCAAAAAGGAGACTTGCCACAAGCCCTGCTCTCCGTCCTTGCAGCTGCTCCAACTGTCAGCATCTTGTGGGTGTTGGGCCGTTTCCGCATTTCCGCATTGCCGCATTGCCCCTTCTTTTTGCCGATCTGTGGAGGTGCGCACCCGCATCCTGGAGTCTTTCGCGGGCATCCCCGATTGCAGTGTCGGCGGTCCTGTGCCAGACTTCTTCCAGCGCCGCTGAGCGAAGTATGGCTGAGCGAGTATGGGCGAACTCTTATCGGGGAATCGCCCCCGGTTATAGTGTCTTAGTTTTCATTGCCTTGGCAGGCATGGGCCGAACCCACTTCTGCTTGGTTCCTCGTGGATCTTCAGTTCGGCGCCTACTGCATCCAAAGTGCATAACTGCATAACCTTGTCAAGCTGACGCGTGTTCTTTCTGTGAGGCGTGGACTATTCACCTCTATGAGAGCTTTTTCTTTGGCTGTGCCTTGGCTCGTCGGCTGTACCCGCCACACATATTTCTCCAGACTTGCGTGACATCGCAAAGATATAGAATCACGCGAAAAGTTAGCATGAGGTATCCCAGTGATCATCTCCGACTTCTTGGATGTACCCTTTCAGAACGTCATCGACTGGCCGGCCGGGGCCCTTGGAAATGGAGTGGAGACTGCAACATAGACTGATATGGACTGCAATGCCTGTTGCGTGCTTTTTGGTGGTACCTATGTGTGAGAATGATTCGAGGCCTTGAGCATCAAGTGGCCAGAGGACCAGGTGGGGTTGGAGCTCTTGGCCTACCTTCGCAGCTTCTCCCTGGAGCGCATTGCGCAAATGAAGAGGCGCCTTGAGGAGGCCGCTTGCTTCTTCGACTTCCACCGAGGTTGGGGCCGCCGGGGTCGAAAAGGGGAGCATGGTGAATGGATGGGTTGGGCCGTGAACCAGGTGGCACTAGGCGAGGATTGTGAGTACCTCCAGCACGGAGACGGAAGGTCGGCCGAAGAATGCCGAAGAAGCTGCATTCGGCAACATCCCCGCTGCAACACTGTGAATTTTCATCTGGGAAGCGCAGCAGATTCCGGGGACTGCGTGCTGAGGAGCTGCAGAGACCCAGCACAGCCTGCGCTCACAGGAGGAGCCGATGGTTGGCAAGTGTGGTCCGTGGTCAACGAGACGCAGCTCCACTGCTCACCGTACCACGCGATCTTCAGTCAGCTCCAGGAACGTGTGAGGAATCGGCCTTCGCAGCACGGGTCCCCCCTCAGCAGTTCAGAACAAGCATTTGTCTGGTTTTAGGCTAATGGCATTTGACTTAGTTCTGGTATGTTTGGTACTATCAAAAGATGTCTAAGAATGTCAGTCTTAAGCAGCTGCTGCCCCTTCTTCTGCTGTTGGCAAATGCCCGCCACAAACTAGGTAGCCAGTTGCTCAAGCAGCATGCAAAGATGAACGTATGAAGCCTTTGGATCCAGCTGAGGTCCTTCTGGCACTAGCGCGAGCAGGGCAGGCTGTCTGAAGTTTGCAGTTCGACATTGTGGTGGAGGAGGCCCATGGAGAAGGTCGCCTGAAGTGAAGGGGGTGTGGAGCAATGCTACATCTCCACCGAGAAGGAAACATCAAGGAACTAGGTAGGCGGCCATTGGTGACCACAGTGGCTTGGAAGAACGGAGAACTGAATTTATGAACAGGCGAAGGACTTGGCTCTTGCGACCGCTGATGGATAGTTCGCTGCCGGTGATTGCAAGAGGCTACAACCGTGCGATTCATCCGCCTGCCCGGCCCTATCCTGCCCTATGTGCAAGATCCTACGCCAGCCGTACACAAGCCGAGGCAGCCGAGGTGCATTTCTGGGATGAAAGATGTCTGCGAATCAACCCCAGGCCAGGAGATCAGTCAACGGCTTCTCCGATCATGTCCACAAGCCCAAGCGCGATCCTCGAGTGTCTCGGGAGTTTGGGTACCTGGAGGAGCTTAGAGGCTCCACGACCTCTGAGCATCTGTGCGTGCATGGAGAAAAGGAGAGCTGTTGAAAGCTTAGGCTCAGGATAAAGCAACTCGCAAAGCAACTCGCAGACAGGCGGCCGATGAAATGGCCAAGCCAGACCCGCTCCTCAGCAATGGTTTGAGCGTCTGCATGGCACCCTGGCCCTTACTCTCCAATGTGTTATGCCAGGTACTTAATGGCTGACGCCGCGTGCTCTTGCAAGTGTTTACCGTCTTGAGTCCGAGTTGCCAGGGAACTGAAATTGGAAGGTACATCCAGAAAGACACAAGATGGCGGAACAAGCAGCGAACGCTCGTGTTCTGCAGTCGCGGAGTTACTGCGAGGTTGGGACACTCACATCCCCAAATTCTGCAAGATCGCCGTGTCAACATGTCTTGAATGTTTCGATGGCAGGTTTCGCCACTTGTGCGACGACCTTCGCAAACTCTTGCCTCATCACAAGTCGGTCGGCCTGTGCTGTTTGCCTCCCAATGCGTGCCGCAGCTTTTGACTGCAGTTGCCAGGAGCCAAAGTTTGAGAAAAGATCAAACTTCAACGAAATTAACGAGGCTTGGATTGGGCTGGAGTCACCTTGCTCTCGGCCAGTAGAGCGCATCTGCAGATCTGCGAGCTCAAGAACTGCAACAACGTCGTTTTCTTCGAAGCTCGAAAACGAGAAGACTTGTGCGCCTGGAACGGTTTTTCAAAGTCTGCTCACGAGTGCTGTACGGTACAGAGAGGGCGTCGGAACTATGAAGGCGCACCGAGGTCACCCGAACGTATCAGTCAGCATGAGTCGGCATGAGTCATGCGACTACTGTGTGCTTCAGCTCAAGATGAAGAGAATGCTTGATCTTCGCCCAAAACTGTGCAGCCTTCGAGCGATTCCTGAAACATTAAGGGCGTTTGTTTGTCTAGCAGTCGCCGCGTCAACACGCAAGTTTTTGATTGGAGTTGATTTCAGACAAAGTCAGGATTATGCCTTACACCATTGTGTGCTGTGGTTCAGTCAGCTGCCATGGCAGAGACATGGGGCATCAAAGTGCAGCTTGCCATGACCGGAGAGACTCTTGCAGAGCTTTCGCTGGCACCAACGGACACTTTGTACCTCCGACGAGAATGGCACACATCTCCCAGCTCATTCTTGTAATATACGAGATGGATGCCTTATGTTTCTTACGCTTTGCCATGTGACTGTAGGCTTGACCTCCGATTCGAAATCCAGAGGATTGCGAAGTTGCAGAAGCCGTTTCGCTTGATGTTTGAGGCAGCTTTGAGCGAGATCATTCTGTTCATTCTGGCTGATTCCGAAGCCTTGGCAGCACTTGCCCTGCCCCAATCCCCTTTCAGGACAAGCCGTTGAAGGGGAAGGCAACCCTCGCAGAAGCCGGACTGGCATCAGGCATCTGCGTTCTTTCGTGAGTCAAATCTACGTCTCAGATTCTTCAAGAGTGGTCTGTTGCTGCTCGCCACGCCAGGCTGCACGCTTGATTTGGTCCGCCTGGGCATCAGCGGTTGGACTCGAATCTGCCATAGCGATGCAAAAACTGAAGAGACGACGGGTGCCAGCTTGGTTTGGGACTTGCCTGTTGAAGAGGTGCTGCCTCTTGCTGAAACTGCCACCAGGGTCCGGATACAACAACGCGATCGTCCGGACATGGTCGTGGAGAGTGTCCCAGGCAGCTATCCGATTTTGAATCTGCGCTGTGGACAGCCCATCGGCTATAAGAAAGGTCCAACTCGGCAGGACATCTCTGACTCTTGGGTAGTCCCTGCAGGTGGACAACAGGATCTGGTCCCTGAGAAGTTGTGGCACACTTCCAATCATTGGCACCGGAAGCACCATGACAAGCTGTCCAGAAAGATTTACCACTGCTGTGACAACGGCAACGGCGTGCACTGGGACACAAAGTTCTGCGGCTGGACTGTGGGAGATGCAGATGACTTAGAATTGTACATCGATGTCGAGTGAGCTTCATTAAAAACGTTGCTTCCCCTGCAAGCTACAATTCCCGCTTGCCTTCCGCTTCTCCTTGCCCCCTTCCCGCTTCGGTCTTCCCTCTAAGGGAAATTCCAGGTACTTGTGGGTTGGCAGGGTGCCATCGGGTCCGACCATGAAGTTTCAGGCTGGAACTCTGTGCAGATTCAGTGCAGTGCGTCAGTGTGACGCGATTTGCTCTTGGAGGTGTTGAACATCCACACCACCCAGGAAGTCAGGTTAGTTTCTCCCTCGGTTCCAGTTTCAACAACGAAGCTGTTGTAGCCGCTCGCGAGTGTTTCGTTCACCTGAGAAAGCCAAGCGAGTCAAGGCTGGAAACTGCTTGCTGGGTTCCCGACCGATAATGCGACTCTGGCATGAAGTGGAGTTCTAGATGCTCCGTGTATTGATCGCCGGATAGTCTTTCGGCACTCTGTCCTGGAAGGTATTTTGACAAGAGCTTTAGCGAGGTGTCCTACCTCAAGCTTGTCAAAGGTCTTTTCATCCAGGCGAATGCAGCTGAGACTTACAGAAGCTCTTCGGGCCTTGTGGGTTTCCCTTGTCAGGTCTTTGGCACGCCACGAAACCATCCCAAGAGCAAGCCGTTCCATGATCATATCATGTGCTTCTATTGGCTGCTGAGCAGCATCTGGACAGACATGATTATGGCTCCATGCCCCAAGTCAAGTCGAACGAACTTCCATGCCGGAGTCATGCCGGATGCTGAGGCTAGACAAGAAGATCTGGCTCCGTCCTGAATTCCTTTGAAAGTGGAAATAGTCGTTCTCTTCATTCTCGGAGGGAGGGAGAGAGAGCGAGAGAGCGAGAGTCCAGTTTGAGGTTCCATGTGTGGAGAGAGAGAGAGAGAGGCAAAAGGGGCGATGAAGCAATAGTGGAGTAACTTTGAATAGAACACCGATCTGTCCACGACTACCTCCCAGTCTCGAACTGAGGCTGCTTCTTCTTGATGGTCAGTGGTTCGTAGAGCCTCGTACTGGGAGTTGAAGCCGGGAGAGTCGCTGATGTGGGCCATGGGCCGGGGGTGCACACTTGTTACTGTTGGTCAGGTGAGCACTGTCTTGTTGTATTCGGGAGGCCCATGTCCACAACCCACAAAACACAAAACACCCTCACATGGAGCGCAGAGAGCGACACCCCAACACGGGGGTATCCTCAACCATGTGGTGGCCGTCTTTCACCAACTGACTCGCTTGGAGCACGCCTTTCGGGGCGACCCCCTCTGAGGGGTTATGTGCGACGGAAGGAAGGAACGGAGAGAGAGAGAGAGAGAGAGAGAGAGTGGGTTGGGGAACAGGGTGCGCATCAGAAAACGCATCACCCAACGTGTCCTGGCCGATTCGGCCGCAAGTGTCACTCGGACTGGACGTGTGCCTGGGCACCCCTAGTGCGCGAGGGGCGGTGACGCCCCCCATGCCCCGTAGAAGAAGAAGAAGAAAAAGAAGAAGAGGAAGAGGAAGAGGAAGAGGAAGAGAGAGGAAGGAAGGAAGACATGCAGAGATCTCGAACTTGCAGGTTCAGGCACTACCAGATCTCGCCAGAAACGCCAGATGATAGCAACAAGCCTGAAAAGCAGGCTGGACTGCTGCTGCTGTGTTCATCTTGCGGTGCGCCGTGCCAGAAGCAGTAGAAATAGTTTGCCTGTGCAAAGGTTCTCACTGAGATTGGACCTCGCTTCGTGCTGGACCCAATCCGAATCTTGGGCGGAAGCTTCAATGGACAAACGCTGCAAGCTTGCCATGATTTGCCATGGTTTGTCTGCTGTTTCCTTGCTTGCGGCATGTCGATGGCTGGCCAGGTTTTTAAATCCTCACTACATGTCGCCCACAGCTTTGCGAGTTCAGGCCACAGCCCGGTAGGAAGCTTGCAAGGGTCAGCGTGAGTCTTGCATAGGCTAGCATGGGTGCTAACACTCTGCTACTCTCCTGGTGGCATGGTCCAGGCAAGAAAGCTGCTCAAGAATCCTTACGCAGCTTGGCTCGCTCACGCTTGTATATCTTCTGACAGATTCGGATCATTGGTTCGGTGGCAGGACCTGTTGAGCTCACAATTAGAACAATCTCCGCCTTACCACTATAAGCTTCGTCACCTCACATGAATACCTGATTTCCGTAAACTCCGCAGTAGACTCTGACCCGAAACCGCTGTCGACTGTGCAAGTCTGAGCGATGTGCCTACTCCCGCTCCACTGCCGTAGTTGAGTTGGAGTTGAGCACGTTTCGCTCGTCGCGCTGAACTTGGAGAAGAGCCGCAGAGCGAACAAGTTGTTGTGTTTAGGCTGCGGCCAGGAATATCCAAGAGCGTAAGCAAACCGTTGACACAGTTCCAGACTCAATGCGCAAACACCGGCTACTACCGTACGAAGATTTTGACTGGCCTCGCAAGGTTTGGAACAGGTCGATAAAGCGCGACAAACAATGATGACTGCGTGATCAGAAATGGAAGGAAGCACAGACCACTAAGTACAGAGACGGCCTTTACCGCCGTTGAGGTCAAGAAGCTCAACGAGAAAGCAGAGAGGGAGGAGCGCAAGAAGGCCTGCGTTTGCGAGAACATCTCCGCTTGTGAGCTAGCTTTTAAGTCGTAGGTGATATGCTGTCAATGTCAGTGTCTCCACAGTCTCCACAGCGCGCGAAGGCAAACGAGTTGCCTGAGGATCCTGTAGAGGAGACTTTCGAGTGAACCTGCTCGAAGCTCTCACCTCTCCAAGCTTCAAGCTTCAGTGGGTTTTATGCAGATTTATGCGGATTTATGCGGCCCAAAGTTCGGCTTTGTCAGGCCCACACTTGCAACATGCATAGCATTGTGGCAACTGGCGCCCTGAGCATTCAGGCTGTGAGCATTTTTGTGCCCAGTCCTGATTGCAGCCTCGGGACGCTGGCAGTAAATGTCCACTGGTGCTTCAGTGCACCTTGATCTACAACTTCGCAAGCTCGAAGCATACAAATCGACCAGCAATGCAATGCAGGGTGCATGTGCTAAGAGGAAAGCTGTTGAATCGTCATGGACAGAAGAACGATCTTGTGACCTACTTGTGACCTTCGTGGGTCTGGAAGTCCAGTGCTCGAGTCCCCACACGCATGTAGATTGCTCTTGAGCAATGGTCCTCACACCCCTACGGCCTTTTCCAGGCAATGGTCAGATGCTCAAGATGGCCTCAGTATCAGCCAGGCCTCTATAAAGACTCTGCGTGCTGGTTTCTGCGTCTGAGAGAAAAACCTAATTATGACCTTTGGAAGAGGTAGCCAGGACTGAAGGAGTCATATAGTTTTGAACCGATAGGGGTCAACCATAAGCGAGTATCCATGCTGATTTTTATGCAGGGGGCACCGTTGAACAAGCATTTGTGGGCCAGACCGGATGATGAACCGATAGTGGCTAGTCCTATTTCACTCAAACTTCTGGACATACCAACCACATGTGTTTTGTTCTCTCCTGTTTCCTACCTTGAGGCCCAGCACAAGGCTGCCGCAGCGGCTGACGTAGAGGCCAAGTGTGACGGGTTCTGACGGCCAGTATTGCTCCACCCACTGGCCACTGTGTTGTGTTGTCAGGTTATTCGTGTTGCTGTCGATCCAGCTATCTGCGAGCTGGAGTCGCCTTTCCGCATTGAGCTCGAGCTGCGGTCAAAGGTGCCGCAGGTGCCCAAGGCGCAGTGGCGTGTGCGCTTCCTGGCAGACCTCGTGCATCATCGGTTGCCGATAGATTTGCGGCTTGATGGCCAGAACAGCGAGATCAGCGAGACCAGTGCTGCAAACGGCCAAGCAAATGGCACTGCAACCGGTACTGACCGGGATGGAGCCTCTGGAGGCTTTACCACTTTGCACGTGCTCCACATGGCCGGAGTGCCGGTTGCAGACCTTCCGGCCACAGCACTGGAGAGCCTCAGCCTCTTGGAGGTGCGTCTTGTCGCTGACAGTGCCGACAGCGTGGACGGTGCCGGCAGCGAGAAGCAGGCTGATCTTGTCTGTGTGCGCCTCGTTGTGGATGTGCGCAGAGGGGCGACCGGGCTGTGGCAAAGAGGCGTCTTGGATCCTTTCAGATAGTTAAAAGGGAGTGCCGCGCAGCTGCAACACTGCACCAATGCTTTGTGATAGCTTATAACTTCATCGCTGGCGCGATGTTGCCATCACCTTCAACAAGTTGAAGCGAACCGATGTCCAGAAGCAAGTCGGTTTAGCCAGAAGCACATGCCGATGTCGAAGAAAGCACGTAGAGTTGCTGTCAACCATCGTGACGGGACAAGGCAGGCAATGCCTGAAACAAAGCCTTCCTGGCCTGTCGGATCCAAGCTCCAAGCTCTGGGTTTTGGAGCTGTTCGGGGGCTGGCATACCGTGCTGTAGTTTTGGATCGCATTTAGACCAGGGCTTAGACGGGGGATCAGCAGGGACGGGTCAATACCCCTCTGAAAGCCTTTTGGCCCTGACCAAGACGGATTGCGCAGCCTGATGCTATTTGAGTCGCAGGCATGGCATGGAAACAAAAGCTGGCCTTGCGCAGCCGCTTCATAACGTGTTTCTCAAGTGCTGCCTGCTATATCCCGCGTGGGAAGTATTTTTCATGTTTTTCATATAAAACCCAAGAGGCTATTAAACATGTTATTTTTATAAAGGTTCTAAGGGGGGCATAGCCTGAGCCTGAGATGGTCAGCATCAATGCAAGCCCTTTGTGTGCTAATTGTTAGTGACATTTGCAAGAGTCAGTAAGCAGCAATTCTGAAACTTTATCCAAATAAAGTTTGACCGGACCGGTATGGACTAAGAATGCGTTGAGCCATGCTCTCTCGGCTGGCACGCTGCACCCAGCTTGGCAACCAGGGGATCCGTCAATTCTTCAGACCCTGTGTTCCAGGGACCTGCGCGTATGCAGTGCCTGCGCTCACCACGCAATGGTCAGCCATCTGTCAGCGGTACCAATGGTCAATGGCCCGCTCTACAATGCCTAACCCAGCAGCCATGCCTCTCAACTGGGAGAGCAGACGCGGCTTCAGCACCAGGAGCACACATTATGATCCCGGTTGGCCGGTCCCTCGCCGTATGTTTTACACCCCCTGCCCAAAACAAGAAAACCTTTAAGCCTAAACGGTAAATCTGAACCCTAGCCCGACCCTAAATAATTCATCATACCTGCTGCCTGTTACTATCTGTTGCTCACTGCTTGCTGGCCAATCGTGAAAGAAAGTTTCTGTCTCCTACTCTCTCTCTCTCTCTCTCTCTCGCTCTCTCTTTCTGCAAGAAATACAAGGTTGGCGAAAGGGTCGGAGTCGAGGGAGTTTAGGAGGGGTGTGATTTTTCAAGTGCTCAAACAGTTGTCGACTTTTTGTTTTTTAGATGCGGCTTTGCAGGGCTACTGCAAGGGAAATGGGCCTGCGGCCTCTCCGAAAGAGGGTTTTAGTCTGTAAAGCCGGGGACATGTGGGTGCCAGTCCCGGCAGGAATCTTCACGGCCGCTTGTTCTACAAGCGTAGACCAAAGATGGCGCGGCTCTGAGGTGATTGCTCGTAAACTTGCAAACGTGGACACTTTCAAACTTTCGGAAAGCTGAGATCCCGAACTGGAAGTTCAACGTCAGATCAAAGTGGTTGGAGGGTGCAGGAAACAGGAAAGGCGTTTGCACGAAGGCAGCTGGTCGGCCTGTAAGGATTATAGCCGTGACCGCAGTCATCTTGCATTGCAGGTCTTCGTCCAGTCACCGAGGAAGCCCAATTCTGGTCTTCGTAAGGCATTTCTGAGATGATCTTGCGTACAGGGTTCTGTGAATTCGTGAACATCTGCAAAATGACTGCCGCTTCCGTCCAGGTTGCATATGTGCGCCTTTCCAACGGGCGCGTGGTGAAGGACGGAGCTTGTATTTGCCAGCGGCTCCTGTAACTTACCAATGTTTGCTGGATTTTGCTGGATTGAGGCCTACATTCCGGGCATCGGTCACAATCTGCAGGCGGCTTTGTGCTTGATGCCGTTGATGCGCGACCACCGCCTGCGAAACCCAGTCGGACACGGCAGGAATGCGCACGAACATCTCTTCAGGGACCGTTGGGCATCCTGAACTGCTCCGCCAGGTTCACTCTGTCGTCATGGTCAGAGGTGGTAAAAGGCCCGACGTCCCCGGAGAAGTTGGCATGTTTACACTGGACCGGCGACACCGGCAGCGAGAGCCAAGCACAGCATCGTACACCATCGACGTGCTGCCTCGCCAGGATGCAACTACACATGCATGCGTGGACTGTACGACCTTCTTCCCGTCAAGAACCGCAAGTCTGGCCCTTAGACTTAGGTGATCCCCGCTCAGGTGCTTCAACATTGAGATGACGTAGTGGCATCATGTCCTTTGGCAAGCTCAGGAGCTCTCGAGCAAGATACGGGGTCAAGTTGCTTGGCGATTAAAGGCATTTAAAGGCTGTCAGGCTGACAAGAGACAGAAAGTCCAGCTTGCAAGAAGTGACTGGTGCCTGCAAGCAGCAAGGCGACCCAACTACGAATCGAACCGCTCTCGCTTCAAGAAAATCTTTACTGATGTGGACCGGAGGCTGCATTTCTACAGGAGGGACCTGCGTGCAGACAGCTGTGAGCATCTGCAAGCATCTGCAAGCCCCTGCAGGCTGCTGATCAGTTGCTGCTTCGGTGCAGGACTGGTGAAGAGGTGGGTCCGGAGGACGACGTTCCCAAGGAGGGTGATGGCATCAGGCCAGGCCAAAGCCTGGTTTCATGTTTGCAGGCTTTCGTTGCACAAGAGCCCAGGTATCCTCGGAACCACTTGAGTAGAACTTACCGCCCAAAGAAGCCCTCCAAGTCGTGGGCCCAGCTTTTTTCGTTTGTGTGATGACACGCGATTCCATGTGATGCTCACAGAATTGCGGCCTGAGGAAGTGAGAGGGCGGTCTGGCTTTGCCTTGAAAAATTGAAAAGGATGCACAAGATGCACTTCTGCTTCTTCATGTCTCGGCTATCCTTTTTTGGAAGAGGGTTGGACGAGGGGAAGAGGCCAGCGGGCATCTTGCTTCAAGGGTTCGTCGGTGCAACCTTCCGATGTTCGTTGAAGTGAAGCCATGGTCAGGAATTTGCTGGCAGGATCTGCAGTAGGCAGATGCGAAGATGCGAAGCCTAACTAACATCACTGGGAAAATAGGAATGTCAGGGAATCCTAAAAGCTCACCGGAAAGAGCGCCGCAGCGGGCGAATCTCTGGCTCATGGCAAGATGTGGCAAGCAGCCTCAGCCAAGCCTCAGCTCCACTACTTGCAAATTCTTGCCAATGCAAATACGTGCAGTCCACTGAAGATCTTCGAAGAGCCGGGCTCCTTGCAAGATGGAATGACAGCGTCGGCCGCCGATTCGGCCCAAAATTGCCCTGTGCATGAGCACTAGCAACAAGCTGTTGACAGATGGGTGTGTCCGTGCAGTCACACGTGTGATACTGTATCCACTTGCCTGTAGAACTGCAACAGATTTGTGCTGTTCTTGACAGCGACATGGCTTCCCATGAGCGGGATTGTAGGGCGATCAGAACGCTCGGCACGGGAGAATCTGGTTGAAGGCCAGCCAGTAGGGCAAGAACCCTGCCTTGTTTGATTGCAAGGTTGTGTGGTCCAGGGATGCTGTTAAAGGTGCTTGGCCAGTAGGGGCGCACTATGGCGCACTGAACATTCCGGGCTGGATGTGAGGTGCACGGGGAGGGAGAGGGAGGCCGCTTGACTCGGAGATTGGCATGTAACCTTTACATTACCCGTTGTTTTATGGACACTTTTCCTGACTCGTCTGGCCTGTTTCCTGACTACGCCTTCCTGTTTCTCGACTCTCGCCTCGTTTCCGACTTTGGTTTCTGACCTCACCTTTGCTCTGTCAGGTGTTCGTGCGGAACGGCGGGCTTCGAGCTCCAGCAGTGACCTGGCAATGCCCCATCCAGTCGTGAAAGTGTATTTCTGGCGTAATTGGTAGTCCTGGAGACTCCGATAGTGGGTGGGGGGGGGGGGCAGATGGGGCGTTGCACCGTCAGTCAGTGGTGACAAGGCAAATGGACGCATGGCTCTGAGGTGGCGGTGGCAGTTTGCCAGTCAAGCGCGCTCCAAGACAAGAGACCAGTGAAAGCCCCTTGCCAAGGCAGGGTGCGCACATTGAACAGCGCAACACAACGAGTGCGGGCCGTGCTAGAAACGATCCGAGTCCCCAACATGAGTCGGAAAAACGCACCACCGAGTCAGAAATCTGGGAATGCAAAAAGCTGAGTCAAAAACCAGGCCGAATTTGACAACAGGCCGGCTTAGGATTTTTGGGGCTAGAATTTTTCGGGTAAAAGGTTTGTAGTTTGGTAATCAGGTTTTAGGTTTGTTCGGGTTAGGGTTCTTGGGGTTCAGGGTCATTGCGGTTCGGCTTTTGGTTTTTAGGGTTCCGTTTTTTTGGGTTCAGTGTTGTTGTGCTTCATTCCGCAAGCAGCGAAGCTATGGGGTTCTAGATTTGAGGAATGAAAGGGATAGTGTGACGCAGTGTTCGGGATCCGTGCCGGTTTAACTCCCTTCATAAGTTCCTTCTGTCCCCTTGTCTCCCTGGGAGCCGGATGCTGTGACGCGCTTCGGGGGATCGGCAGTCTCGTTTTCTGGTGTCCGCTGTGACGCACTTCCGGGGACGGGCCGGATTTGTCTCCCTTCATAACGTGCTATTGTCTCCCCTCATGTCTCGTTTTGTGGCACACGGAAGGGGAGCCGGATGCTGTGACGCGCTTTTGGGGATCGGCAGGATTTGTCTCCCTTCATAGCGTCCAATTGTCTCCCCTCATGTCTCCTTTTCTGGTGTCCGAGACGGGGAGCCGGATGCTGTGACGCGCTATATTGGGGGAGGGGCAGGATTTGTCTCCCTTCATAACGTGCTACTGTCTCCCCTCATGTCTCGTTTTGGTGTCGGAGACGGGGAGCCGGCGCGCTGCTGGTGGAGGGGCAGGATTTGTCTCTTCATAACGTGCTACTGTCTCCCCTCATGTCTCGTTTTCTGGTGTCCGAGACGGGGAGCATCCGGCGGGCAAGAATTGTCTCCCTTCATAACGTGCTATTGTCTCTCTGGTAGCGTGCTATTGTCTGTTCTTCACACTATGCAAGCTGTCACGTCCTCCTTTTGTTGTTTGTGCTCGAGGATGGTGTAATGATTTTCAGGGGTTAGGGTGTCTAGATGTTTCTAGGATGTAAGGTTTCTAGCGTTTGTGGTTTATGGTCCACGGTCTAGGGTTGGACCCTAAATCTCAGGCCCTGCCCGAAGCTCATCTAGATGCCAAGCCGTGCCCGTGAGAATGATTTCGAAAATTTTCTGACTCGTCGCCTCGGGTTTTAAAGCTCGGGGGTGCTGTTTCTGACTCGCTTCGGGCCGTTTTCAGACTCGCCCGGGTGTTTTCCGGCTCGTTGTTTCCGACTCGGGGTCCCCACTCGGGGTCCCCACCCCCGATACAACAGTTTGATGCTCTGCCTGGTGACGTGCGCCAGATCCGGAGTTCGCAGAGCTGTGAGCACCTCAGAGCACTTCAGAGGTCTTCAATGCGCAGCGTTGCGCAGCGTTGGCAACATTGTGTTGCCTCCAGGTTGATCAGGCAACGGCAGAACCTGCGAAGCGTGCAGGCCTGGTCGTGTGCTTGGGTGGATATGGGCAACTGACAGGATGTGACCGGTGAAGATCCTGCATGAAGATTTTGCCCTGATTCTGAAAGGTGCTCACAGTGCTCGTTTGCCGGATCGAGATGGAAGTCGGTCCAACGACTCCCTCAGCCGCAGCCCTCGGCAAGCTGCCTCCAGAGGGCTTCCACCAGGCGCAGCTCCCGGGTAAATTGGGGTTTAGCACGGTTTTTGCACCTCCCAGAGTCTTTGGATTCGGTGGTGCGGCTTGTGGTCCGCGAACGCATGACGCCAACAGGATTCTTTGCACCCAGCTTTATCTTTATCGGGGCATCTCGCCGCGCCATTCATGGTTTAAGTATGTTTAAGTGCTTTGTTGCGCGTCGCCAATCAATCAAAAGCCAGGCGACTCCACCCGAACAACGTCACCGGTGAAATCCAAGGCCAACGCTTTTCATGTCTTCGCTTTCTTGTCATCTCGCCTGTGGCTTGGCATGAGGATCGTTTCCCAGGCACTGCCAAATTCCAGAAGTGCATCCCCTCGACCTTTCTTGGGGCCTTCGCACTGCAGTGCGCGAGGTTGGGCAATTCACTCAACATGTATAATGTATAAGCATGTCACGGCAGCACTACCGCGGCACGACATCCAACAAGCTGGCGTGAGCAGCCCGGGCTGTGACAAGGAGCACGAACTCGAAGGTCAAGTACACCTCCCCTCACTGCCGAAGCCAAGAGAAAGGCTTGTCCATGAGGGAACTCACACAGAATTGGCCACGCTTGATCACGCTTGCTGCCAGGCAGATGCGCTGCGAACGACGTCTGCTAGCCCTAGAGTGCACGGCACAAAGCGATGGCAGCACTTGCATAGCACAATGTGGCACGGCAGCACAGTTCTCATCTCCTGCAGTGGGCGAGGCACGTGCGAGCTTCCAGCCCGACAGCATCCACAAAATGCAGCATCTCGGAACCAGCTGATGGCAAGTGAAATCAATGCCAGAGATTCAGACTTGCAGAATCTTGCAGAGTGAATTAGGCACGGCCCGGCGTGAAATCCAGCAAGCTCGAGCGCTGGCAGCTGGAGTGAAGAAGAAGCCCGTGGAGGCAGCAGTCTCACAGGTGACAGGCGGGGCAATTGCGGGCAGCCCGTTGAGCTTTGATTGCGTGTGTGACGGTGGTGTTTTGGCTGTCCAGGGCTCTGCGTGCCAGGAAGTCACCTCCTCCAGCAGGCGCAAGCAGCGGCCAGAGAACAAGCCCAGTTGCAGAGGCAGCGGCAACGAGCTGCTTGAATGAGTGCTGTCATGGACTTGTATGGACGTCATTCCAGAGAAGCACTCGAAGGAAGGAGTGGATGGCTGCTGTGAAGAGAACGCAGGCTGCTTTGTCAGAAGCATAGCGAGTGGTAACCAAGCTTCAGTTTCAGTTTGGCATGGGACAGATGCGCTGATGCGTTCGACTATGGAGTTGGTTGCAGGACTCTGCAGCAAAGTTCATTGCGCAGAAGCGGATGGCAGCCGAAAGCACCAGCACTGCTGCCAGCGAGGTTCAGAGCATTTTCAGAGCCGTTTGAGCAGCCGTGCATCGTCTGGTTGGGACAGGCACACCAACGAGCACAGCTCATCAGAATGGCGCAGGATGACAATTTCTGGTTGGAGAATATTCGGCGCTTCGAGGACTCACCCAGTTGTAGCAGCATGGAACGCTTGCGTGCGCCAGCACAGTGCCAGACTGTTAACACGGCATGCGTTGCAAGCCAGGGTCTAAACAGGGTACGCTAGAAGGGTCGCAAGTTGATCCTGCAGCTTCTCACGACCCCTTTTACATTTCACAGACTTCAGCTCTGATTTTTCAGTCGCCAGGAAAGTGAGCCACAATCCAAGACACCTCCAAAGCCCAGAGCGCAACCTGCCATGCCGAAGTCGATTGCAAGGTTCACCTGGCCATAAGTTGCAGCAAGTGTGAGATGCAGCATGATGCAACCATCATCTGTTCTCTCTTGCAGTGCGATTGGTCCTGCCGGGGACAAAATCATTGGTTCGGTGCTGAGCAGATAGATTCAGAGGGTATGCAAGGATTCACCGAAGTTGGCAACCAAGGAGAGTTCAAAAAGATGCTGCTTGCAAGAGGCTCTGCCAGCAGTCCACCCGCTTGCTCACCATTGCAATCTTGGTCAGGAGGCAACTATGCCCGTGCTTGGCCACTTGTTGGCAGTTACGATGTTGTGAATGCAGCTTGGAAACAGCATCTCTGTGCCTTCCCTGCCTTAAGCAGACCGAGGCGCTACCTTCTGGACACCGGGCTTGCCTCTTGTTCCCTCCTTGCTGGCTTTTGAAACGAGCAGGTCAGGTGAGGTTGCTTAAAGAATGCCTGCAGCGCATTGAAATCAGGGTAACCCAAGGAGGTTTGGCCTTCAGAGTTGATATAAGGAGCAAACACCGATAAAGGATGATCGAGGTTTTGGCCCAACGGCAGCACTGAGTTGAGGTTAACCGTGAAACATACTGTGCGATAGGCTTGTGCCAATAATATCCTGGTGTGCAGTGCATGTCCGCCGCTCATGTCTATTTTCGAGAACATCGCCCACACTGGAGCAATGAGTGCTCTGGCCCACGGCCGATTTGCAGGGAGCCTTTCACTCTGCACCTGATCTACAATCATACATGGCAGCAAAGGCTGCAAAAGCCAAGCAGGACCTGAAGCACGAACTGCGAGTCTGCCCAACTCGAAATCCCACCACGAAGACACCGCGTCCAAACCTGACAACTCCTTCAAACGGGATGGGCCGGTGGGGTGGTGGGGGAGTCTTCTTCTTGGCTCCTGCTCCGACCGACGTGGTCCAACGATCTTTCGTTGCCGCCCCACATCTCGTCGACATGTCAACGTATGTTTCCTACGTTAGCACGGTCAACGTAAAGTTTTGGAGACTGTTGAAGAGGATCCCGAGAGCCGCGGCCAATTAACTTTGCCGCAGCTGGCTCAGCGGTGCCGGGAGCTCGGGCCGGATGCCCAGCATATTCCAGGTCAGGTCGTTTCTCTGAATGTAGCCAGAGCTACAGGCCTAAAGCGGGAGTGCTCTTCGAAACGAGAGTTTGCTTCCAGAAAATGTCGAAAATGTCAGGGAGCAACAGCCAACAGCCTTGCAATGATCCGCCGGCACCGGCTCAAAGGGATCTAAACCCTGCTCTGCAGCACGAGCATGGCTGAATTTTCCGGTCCCTTGGGCCCGCCGCACTCCCCATGAATTGCCATCGCCGTACATATTTTCTGCCTCCATATACCTGAATGACTCAATGGTGCTGAAGCAGCCTTATCCGACTTTGCACAAACCAGAAGAGAAGTCAGATTGCCAAAAAGTGCTCAAAATCGAACACGTTGTGAAGGTCGAACTTAGATCTTCTCACGCTCGCAACCTTACAGTCGCGTCACCAGCGATGCCATGGAGCCGCACAAGTGGCCGTACCAGGACCCCAACCGTGCTTGCGGCTTTGGATTGGTTATATTGCATCTGATGGATGCCCATACCACGCAGGGAGGGACCTGGAGTCAACGAGATTGGCCACCAAACAGCTAAAAACAAGTCTGCAAGGACGCGCGTGCCGCGCTTGTCCGTGGTCTGGCTGTGTGTCCAGGTAGCTTCCGTGTCATGGCAGCACTCTGCTAGAGAGACAGGTTTGCTGCTTCTTGCAGATTGCAATGCCGGCCGAAAGTGTTGCGTTGTGTAGCTGCCTTATGTTGCCTCTCTCTCTCTCTCGCTCTTGCTGTTGTGGCCACAATCAGAACGCGTCTGGAGGTTTCCGCATTTGCATTTTGTGCGGGCGGAGTTGGGTCCAGGACTGTTTTGGTTTTTTTGATCTGCAGGCAGATGCACTATAATTATGACCTTGATATCCCGTTGTCACCTTTGCCTCGCAGGCTGAGCAGAAGCCCGAAGCAAGGCTGTCAAAGAAAGGCCTTATTGGATTCCGCTTGATACTTTAGCAAGTCACGGGCTGGGGGAGATCTTGGCGCCTGCGCAGGCCACGGAAACAGGGGTGACGGCCGACTGGGCTGCAGACTGGCTCGCGCAGGAGCTGTCCAAGAGCCCAGTATTGCTAATCGCAGAGTCTGACGGAGCAAGCTTGCGCGTGGCTTGCCGGCACTGCGTTGTTTCATGCATTTTTTGAATAGCTTGGGCACTCTTGATCCGTGCCGAG
This sequence comes from Symbiodinium natans, assembly GCA_905221605.1. Taxonomy (NCBI): domain Eukaryota; class Dinophyceae; order Suessiales; family Symbiodiniaceae; genus Symbiodinium; species Symbiodinium natans. The sequence continues at coordinate 77,594 of CAJNDS010002188.1, read as the reverse complement.
AGCAGGATGATAGAACCTTTGGAGCTGATGCCTACAAGTAGAAACATCCGAAGAACTCCTCGGCCAAAAAAGCCAGGGGGGAGGATATCGCGAGATTGCGATGCACAGTTTTCTGCTTTGGTGATTGCATCATGTCTGCTGTCGTCTCTCATTTTCTGCTGCGCTGTACTAAATTTCTTTCAGGATCTTGCAGCTTTCGGCATTTAGCTCTTGTCCAGAATGCTTAGGAAGCTTGCGAGAGAAGCAACATAATATGAAGTGAGTCCAACTAAGGAGGCCAAAAAGTGTCTAGAAGAGGCTTCCGTTCGCTTTGATGTCTTGGAGCTCGATCGACTGGGCTCTGCCGGCGATGAACTGCTGGCGCAGCTGCCACGGGAAAGCAGGCATCGAATGGCGAAACAGAGAACTGACAACTGAGAACTCCTAAAGTTCCCTCCCCCCCCCGCCGAACTTCGCTGTGGTTCAGGTTGGTGGACACAGCGCGTGCTTCCCCCTTCCTTTTTGTTGGTGGGCAGCTGCTGCCCGAGAACTTTACCAAGGAGGGCACCAAATGGCTGCAGCAGGCTTCTCCGCCAGACAGTCTAGCCAGCGCTTCTTTCAGTTTGTCTCGGCAGTTTGGAGAGAACTTCTTCAGAGGTCTGCTATAATGCAGGGGCGCAGTTCATGGAACCTCCGGAAGGCCCGAGCATCCAGTACAGTCAGTACTCCTGCTCCGTATTTTCCTTGCATGTCTACGAGCCGGAGGTACCAACATGACTTGGACTGTGCAGAAAGGGGCCAGATGGCTTCCTCCGAAAAACATTGGTGGCCGTCGCTGGTACCAAGATGATGCAGGCAAGCCTTGCTTTCACATAGCATAGCGCCCAGCAACTGGGTGTTTGTCAGTATTGCAGAGGCATGGCCAAATACGAGGACGTTCGGTGTGTGCTGCCAACATGTTGGGCTGATCAGTGTTCAGAGCTTGCCTATGTTGGCCTGTGCACTGGCGGAAGAGGATGAGCATGCAGACCCTGCACGCAATCTGTACAACGAGCTCATGTCAGCGCCAGGCAGGCGATTCTTCGTGAAAGCCAGATTCGAGGGAGTTTTTCAGCGTCGCTCTTTTTTCCAACCGTTCAGAGGCTCCCCTCTTGTCATATTCTTTGAATCGTGTGAGATTGACCCCTCTTTAAAGCTGTGTCTGCACTCCTCGTCTCAAGTACTGGTGTAGTCCATCCAAGTCCTATTGTGAAGCAAAGACTACATCTGCCAGGAAGCTGGAAGATGCATCTGTCATGTAGAAGATGTTTAGGGCTATCACGATGACGGCCAAGCTTTGCTGACTGAATCTGACTGAGATTGGTTAGGAGATGTTTTCTGACTGCAAGTTGAGAGGTATTGACGGTGTCACGAATTGTAAGGCCTGCTGACATCGCTGTCGTTGAAGACATTGAACAACACTCTTCGAATGCTTCCTTCGTGCTACAGTATCTAACCTTCGGGTTGCCGTTGTCTCTTGGCTCCCGTAGCTTTGGAGGCCTTACGAAATGAATGCCCGCTGCACTAACTAGTTCAGCATTCTCAGTTGCTTGGGCCATGCAGGTGGCGGGACGGCCCTGCGCACACGGATTTCGAACCCTGGCCAGAAGCTGCTGCGACAAGACGCCAGGCTTGACGAGCCAGACAAGTGCCTCCACAGCACTTCGGGGTCTCTTAAGACATGAGCATCGATGCAGGTCCTTTGGTGTCTTGTGAACGCCTCGTGACGTCTCAAACACTGGCCCTGGAACTGATGCTTTTGAAAGGTTTGGGGTGGCCCAACGTTGGCCATCGTGGGGAAGAGAAGCTGAGCTCAAACTGGACCTATACAAGTTGCAGATGACGTGAATCCAGAAAAATGCCATGCCGCAGCTGATCAAAGCCTTCAGAGGTCGATTTGCTGCTGCGAAATGTGGATGGCGTGACGGACTACCTCAGATCACGCGATGTCTCGCGAGTCAGGCCTCCGGATGCAGGGCCAGTTGCACGCCTTGCAAGCATGCGTGCCATTTGACCTGGCAGGCAGATACTGGAGGATCAGAACAGCACCTACGCAGATGGACTTTCCAAGGATCTCTCTGCATCACAGTTGAGATAGTTGAGCTCAGCTGAGACATGCCTTTGTGAGGACATGCTGATGTGGGTGTATGGACTTGGAAGCTGCTGGGATGAGAAATCAGAGTGCAGTTGGAGTATCTGCCAGCAGCTGTACGACAGCCAAGGGAGAAAACTCATGGAGGAGCTGGACCAGAGGCAGCGCCTCCTCCAAGCATTCAGCTCCGCTGGAGAGTAAAACAATAGTACAATGACAGTGCTGGAGAAGAAACCGATCATTGCAGGTGAGGGTACCCTGGATTTTTTGAAGTAGAGGAGCAACCTCACACCCTGAGGGTACCCTGCATTTCTTAGAACATGTTTTATTTCCTAAATCCTGTATTGCAGGGCCCGAAGCAAGCCCAACTAAGAAAATGAGCCCCTTACCTGACCTGCCCGAACCCTCCAAACAGTCCGAAAAACAAAGTTCGAGAAGCCTCCCCCAAGACCTTTCCGATTGCCTGCACCCGTCAGCAAACGAGAGAATGCAATTTTCAGGCCCAAAAGAAAGGGAAGGGCTCCATTTCTTAAATGTAAGAGAACGAACCCTTCATTGTCATAAATTTAAGAAAACGGGCCCCTCATGTCCTGAAATTTAAGAGAACAAGTCCCCATGTCTTGAAATTTAAGAAAGCCCCTCATTTTCATAAGTTTTAAGAAATTGAGCCCCTCATTTTCTCATTTCCTCTTGGGCCTGGGAATGGCTCTCGGCTGAGCCCCTCATTTTCTTAAACCAATGTGTTCTTATTCATTAGTTCTGTAACTGCACCATTAGTCAGCTTTTCAGGTGCCATCACAAAGTCATCTCCGCCATCGATGTGCAAGGCCTTCGTGAGGTCAGGGTCGTTTGAAGAAGCAGGGCACAGAACGACCTCACACTCGTCTTAACTCCTTGTGAGGCATTAGTCGAAGAGCTCGAGAAGGAGCAGGGCTACAGCCCTACGCGACAAGGAGTGACACCAGGACGGCGCCAGCACAAGATTGTTCTCGCATTCGCTCTGTTTTTGACACCGACCTACATGTGCGCCCACATTGCGGGACGGCCTTCCTCAGCACATGCCTGATGCAACGAAGTGGGTTTCGAAGTGTTTTAGAACAGCATCTGCATGGTGTCTGGCTCGTACGAAGGTTCGGGATCGGCGGAAGTGTTCTAGTGTTTGAGTACAACTATGGCAAAGCCTCTGGCGTCCGCTTCAAACGCAGTAGTTTCTCTCATCTTCGTGGCGGAAAGTTGAGTCAGGCAGGATAGCTTGGGATAGTTCAATATTGTGGGTTGGAGCTTTGCCTGCAGTGTTGGCGGTTAGCAGCTGGCATCTTCAGGCAGGGCAAGTCCTGATGTGCACTTTCGCGCCGATGCGTTTTTCCGCCCCACTTGCGGGCTGATGTGCGATACACCCCACCCCACGTGCTTTGATTGGGCAGTAGCGTCTCTGTAGAGAGTAGTTGGCTGCAAACTGGCGTGATTTGTGTAAGGCTGTGTAGGACAGTGTAGGACAGTGTAGGACAGTGTAGGACAGTGTGGGACAGTGTAGGACAGTGTGGGACAGTGTAGGAGTGATCCAGAGCCTCTCTTGGCGCCAGCTGCAAATCGAAAAGGAAGCGGCTTCTCGGAGGCAGCCAAGCAAAGCCTTGCAAAGCACGTTTCTCAGGCATGGGCCATGGGTTTGTCAAGCTCAGGATTCCGATGTGGTCTTGCTGGTGGCGGTTGTTGATGAGCAAAGTCCCCGACATTTGAGATTCAGGCACTGTGTAGTCAGGTCATTGTTGTTTTTACGCATCAGAGCAGAGCGATGTTCGATTTCAACCTGCGCGAGGGACCAGCTGGAGGGGGCTGCCCAAGTTCTTCTCCGCGCTGCTCGAATTGTGGCTGTGGATGGCCGTGCGCACCACAGCGTGATGACTGAGTACGGGGTCACTCGAGGCTTGGCTGAAGTTTCTGGCTCACGCAGACATGACATCTAGAGATGTCCAGGTCGGTCAACATCTAACGCCTAAGACAGCCCTCAATGCCTTGTCTAGAATACCCAGTCTTTGCGCATGAAAGGTCTGCGAAAGGAAAGAATTACGAGTTTAGAAGATAATGCCCATGTTACGACAAGCCATCGTGTTGACAGATACGGTAACATGCGGTGAACTGCTCCAACAATACTTGAGGTTTCCCAACCTTGATCTGGCTTCAAGGCCGCAGCGGTTGAGGGCTCAGCCCAACTGAAAGCTGCCAGAAGAGGAAGTTGAGATTGGGAATGAGTTCGTGGAGAGCGGTCATGAGGGAGTGCAGTCCTGCTGGTCTCGGTCCGGCGCCTGCTGTCAGGGTGTCCGTCGTGCGGTGCTTCGGTCGTACCACTGTCATTGCATGCTGACGTCTGAACAGGTTTAGTTTGTGATGGTATCTTGGCATCATCACACTTTGCATGTTGCGAAAGTTTTCGAGAGTTGTCCAGTCTGGGCACCGAGGCATAGAGCTGGCCCGGGAGATCGGGCCTTTTCCCACGTGTCCAGTCTGCAACTGGTATTGCTACGGTATTTTTTTGGGCTGGCCTTGAGAGACGGAACTGGAGTCGGACATGGTTGGACAGGGGTTGCAGCTCTCTGAGCGTATAGTGGGCCCGTGCTTGAGTCTGCTTGAGGAGCTCTATCGTGGACCGGACCCGGCTTGTCCTGGGCGTCAAGGAGCTTCCCTCTCCCGAGGAGGCAAGACTCCCAAGATTCCAAGAGTCATAGAATGTCATAGAGAGTCCGAGACCTCGCAGAGTCCTCGCAGGCTGCCGCCGCTCTGGCAAAGGCCAGCCCACCCTCAAGGAGCTGCGCAAGGTATTCTGGGTATTCTTTTCTGTGCAGAGAGCCGAGAGTGCTTGTCGCAGGAAGTTCCGGCAGCGACGCTTCGACCGCCCGTTGGCAGACAAGAATGCGGCTGTAAGATCCATCAACTCCCATTCCAAAGGATTTTGGCGGCATGGCAGGCGGTGAAAAGAAAGCTCTGCATTCGTCCATTCTTCTATATTCTTCAGCCGCGCGCTGCTCTGCCTCCTGCCAGCTGGTCATTTGAAGGTGTCTGTGAGAGCGACAGCAGTCCTGGAAAGGTTCCAGGAGAATGTCCGCACACTTTGGTACGCGCTGAACGGGCCTTACGGTGATGCTGCCGCGGACTTACCCTTCAGCATTAGATGTGGTGATGCATGATGCGCGCGGAGTGCAAGCACACAGTGTGCGAAAACCGTGCAGCTTAAGGCAGAATGCAGACCCGTATGACATATGACGCCCACAGACGCACATGCGTATCATCCTGCGTATCCTTTTCGGCTTAGGGGAGTCCCCCTGGCTGGCGTGAGGCCATCACCTTGGCCGAGGTCGACTCCGAGACCGAGGTAGTCCTCCCATAGTGCCCACGCCTGTCAAAGATCTAAGCACAGTGTGCACCTTGATGCACCTTTTGCATAAGAAGTTCATGTCCGGATGTGGAATCGGAATAAACCTTAGCTTTCTAAATCTTCAGTTCCCCACATACCCCAGGAGTTGTTCTGGTGCTGCGTCAAGACGTGTGGGGGAACGGGAGTCGCAAAAGAAACTCCGGGGGGCGGGGTGAGGGGGCTCTTTCTGGGGCTTTTCAGCTTCTGACTTCTTCCGCACTTCTGGCTCTCCTTGAGGGGGGCGGGGCTGACTCGGAACCTTGAAACCCCTCAACTCTGAACTCCGCACTCTGAACCTCTTTGTCTCGGCCTCAGCCACCAAAGCCTGAAACCTATGCCATGAGCATTTTGCTGATTTTGCTGTGCATTAGCTTTCTCTAGTACCACCCCCCGCACCTCATGAATCGAAACCAGGCCCAAGATAGAATGTCAGGCTCTGGATAGACTCACGTACTCTAAATCGTTCACGAAATACACTCTTGAGCGAGATACACAAGTTTTCGCATTAAGGCCCGCATTAAGCATCACAAGGTCAACATTCGCCTCTATCAGAGCAAAACCGCGCAGAATCGGCCCATAGCTCTAACCTATGCCGCTGAGCTAGAGTCGGACTGAGAATAATCTGGCCACCTGCACGGAAGCACCATAGTTTTTAGCCGGAAGTCAGCATGAATTTCGCAGCTGTTGGAATGCTGTTCATGTCTTGCTTCACTGCACGATTGCATTGGGGCCATTGCCTGCTCTTGCAGCATATCAGGCACAAGCTAATTCAAACAATGTTTTCAAACTGAATGTAGTTTCTTGCTGGATGTCCTTGCCGTTCTCACCGCAGACTCCAGGATTGGACGGGCACCACGAAACTCACGAAACTGTGACTGGTACCGTCGGTACGCAGGTGTTCTCCGAGACGCTGGCGAAGCTCTGGGAGGTGCACACATCGGAATTGCAAGGCTTGCAACTCGAGAATGAGCGGTTACTTGCGAAAGTTCGTCTCTTAGAGGGCGTGGAGGCGTTAACAAGCGACGCGGATGAGAAAGGCGGGAAACACCAGAAGCCAGAGAAGCCAGCCAGTCGTGTGCACGTTGTGCGGTCTGCTTTCTCAGACTCCAGTGATGACTCTGGTGCAAAGCCTCATGCTGAAGCACGGCCAGCTTGGATGCCGGTCGTCACCTCGCAATCTCCGAATGGGATGTTTGAACAGACGAGAGACAGGCCAAGCAGCTTCTGGCTCACTGCAAAGCGAATCACCAAGCACCCAATGTTCGACATTGTGGTTGCAGGTATCATATTCTTGAACACAATTGTCATGGCCATTGAAGCACAATGGGAGGGGCTCTCCGTTGGTGCGTCCATCAACTACGGCACAGTAGATGCCAGTCATACGACCACATGGGAATCAGCAGAGCAAACGTTCGTCTGGATCGGCGTTGTATTCGGGCTCATATATATCATGGAGCTCATTCTCAAGCTCGTAGGTCAGCGTGGAAGCTTCTTCAGGCAGTTCTTCATAGAAACTGATGTCCTTGATCGCATGCTGAGATTGTGTGGCGATTGCATTCCCTCACCCTGAGGTTTGGCTGGAACTGGCTAGACTTAATTATCATTCTCTTCTGGATCGTTGACGTGACTGCTGGCACCGTGCTGCCAGTTGATGCTACATTGCTTCGTGTTGCACGGCTTGTTCGTTTGCTTCGCTGCTTGTCAGACTTAGTCTCCTGCTTCAGCTTCTGACATCTATGACTCTTCAGCCCCATGCCACATGACTGAAGGCTTGGTGCAGCTCATGCAGGCCATCAAGAGCACCGGCTCTCAGTTGTCTGCATTCTTGACAGAAGGCATCCGATGCATTGCTGAGACCTCATGCCACGATAGAATGTGTGCAATGAGTTTTATATCACCTAAAAAAGACCATCGCTCCTCGTTTGCTGCGACGTGAGCTGCATACATGGGCCAGGATCCATGCTTGACTTTCTAGCAAAGGGTGCAAAACCTCGCCGGAACATGCAGCGAGGCCCCCCCCCCCCCCGACCCCCAGCCCCTCCAACTCATTGCGTGCGGAGGTTGTAAGCCTGTTACAAACCCCGAGGTTCATCTGGAACCGTTTGCAAAAGTGTTCCAAAGCAAAGCGCTGTACCATCGGGTTGTATATTTATAGACGGTCTGGGAAGAGCTGGGTACCCTGCTCCTGGCTGCCTGTTGTGTATGAAGAGCTTGCCTTGTGCATGCAACATCTGGGGTCGGCCAGAAAGGTCTGGATGCGCTGTATATCATCACGACAGCTCTGAGCGGCAGCTTATCCATTCTAGCATGGGTGGCTTGCATGCAATCATGGTGATGTGACGTGTCTGCTTTAGGAGATGCGTGCAGAGCCTGGCAAGTCCGCGATGTGCAATGTGTCTGCAGGCATGCGTTCTCTTCTTCTTCCTGCAGATGGGCTTGGCATTGCTCGTGCAGGGCTATTTGACGCAGTACTACTTCAATAATTCCACCGTTCCAGAAGCGAGCCGACCCTTGGACTGTGTTTTGGATAGAAGGAGCCGCGCTTGCCACATGAAACCTGTGGCTTGATGGTTGAATGCGTTCGGTAGCCAAGGACAGGAAGTGTACCAATACTTTGGCACCTTCAGCAGGCCGGAACTTTCGCGCTACTGCTGCGTGCAAGCACCTGCAGAAACCAGGTTCCATGACGGCCCAAGCTGGCTTGGAATGCGATGCGTAGCAGTCCTAGCTGACCCTTAACAGTTTGCACTGGAGGGCGCAGATGGCCATAATGTAGATCAACCTTCTTTGTCAACAGTTTTTTGGGTAGACCAATTTTTGGGCAGAGACTGGAGCAAGGGAAGGCTCGTCGGGCGATCTCAGGTTTCGACTTGGAAAGCTTCAGGAAAAGAAACATACGGAAGGGTCAATCCCACATCTTGCTAAATCGTGGCCCTGGTCGTTCGTGAAAACCTTGAATCACTGCGCTATTGCAGACACCAGCAAAAAGGTTCTCCGTTTAGCTTTCTGCCCGACATGCTGCTGCATTCTCGAGAAGAAAACGCTGGAAGAGGTCAGGCACGCATCTTTACATCCAGTGCTGGGGACTGGCCAAGTAAACTGCCATAATAGCCGGTTCACGTCCGCCCGACGCCTGCCAAGCTCCGTACTGCAATGCAAGGAAGACGCACACCGACCTTCTTGCAGCTTCAAATGCGTAGGTAAGTTCGTTGGAATCCCGACGCTTGAAACTCGCAAGACTGTGGCACCTGCTGACTGCAGGTCCTGCCACGACACCCACACCCGAGGCTCTGCTCCCCTCCACCCCGGGTCAGAGGAAGAAAAAAGCGACTGCACTGAGCATAGATGGGACCGAATCCATGGAAGCGAAAACAAGGCAAAGCTGCATGTTTCGGGCAAGCCGCGCCAAATCGACGGAGCAGCCTGTCTGGACCGATGTGCTATTTATGGCAACAGAAACCGTTCGCTGCTGACAAACCCCTGTAGCGTGAGTGGTTGTGGAAAGACGTGCAACGAGCAGGTGCCACAATCAAGCTGTCGATAACTTGCGTGTTTTCAAGCGTCCGGTTTGGGTCGGGATGCCAATGCATTTACCTAGCGAACACGAGCTCCATGTCCGTTTCATTGAAAAGTCGTAGGACAGCTGGCAGTAAGACGAGTCTTCAGGCATCGAAAAGGTCGGCGTGTTTCTTCTAAGCCGTGCCGTGCAAAAACGAAAGTCCGGGAATCCAGAAGTGCAATATCTTGGGCAGCACTTTCCAACATTGCGCCGGCATCTCAATCTCTTTAGCCAACACCCATGGGTTCCCCATCCCAGTTCTCAAGTGCGACCTTTTACAACTACGAGATTGTGCGCAGGTCCATCTACAGCATGTTTGAAATAACTCTCGCGAGCCTCGGCGGGCCTTTGGTGCATTTTATATCTTTTGGGGCGGGAGCTTGGGGGGGGGGGGGGGGAGAAGGCAGTATTTGTGGGGGTTGCTCCTGCGCGCTGGATTAGAATTCCTGAGGCAGCACGAGCCCCAAAACCCCAAGTCTAAATTTCGAACTCTGAACACCATGCAAGGCCGAAACCAGTCTAACCGTAAGTCGCAAACCCAAAACCTCAACCTCCGAGAAAGCCTAAGATTTAAAGCGCTGAGTTCCAAACCCAAAACCTCCAGCCCTGAAGCCTGACCCGCTAAAACTCTAAACCCAAACCTTTAGATCCTCCATCGAGCCTGAACTTTTAACACCTACAAGTCCCCAAAGCGTAAACTGACACTTCCATCCTGATGCTTTCGGCGATCTTCGCGGCGCGGCCGGGGGACCCAGCTGGGGGAAGGGTGGTGGGAGTAGCAGGATGCGGATGCAATGAATTTTGGGGTGTTGATCGTCCTTGACCTGCCCCTGACGGAGCTGCCAGGCGCCTTGGTCTCGGGCTCTCGAAGTAGGAGTCGATTTGAAGGCTCCGAGGGCCCGAGCTGGAGGTAGGGGTGGCATGCGGGCGGGAGGGGGGCGGGGGTGGCGCGGCTAAGGGTTAAGGCTTGGAGCGAAATTGGTATGCTAAAACATGTACTACTCTACGAGTATACTATAGTACACTTTCTCATACCACACCATCTAAAATTTCTCGGAGTTGTTTACTACTTCAAGCTGGTTAAAGTTTCAGGTAGAAGGCTGAATCCCTAATCAGACAGGCATGATGAGTCCGTGTCAAAGTGTCTGTTTCCAGTAAGGAGGAGCTGCTGCAGGGGGAGCCTAGAAGGTGGGAGTTTCAGAGATAAGGTTTTGAGATTTCGGGGCTCGCAAGGAACTCACAAAGACTCCTGTCTGCTGGAAAGCTTTAATTTTGGGTGCGAAGGTTTCGCGGGGTCCAGGGTTTGCCAAGGATCTATGGTTTGGGTTTTTCACAACTCCGTCGAGATGAATTAGGGTTTTTCAGCCCTTGGCAAGAGTGATTTCGGGGTTTAGGTTGATCCTCAAAGGAAAGGGTTTGGTCCGTGGAACAAAGGCTTTGATTGGGATGCGTCTCGGGTGCGTCTTGGAACTTCTTGGAGCATTTAGAGTTGCTTTGACTGTTTAACAGGCGTTCCTTATTCGTACGCCTCAGATCAAAACTCCCAGAGAAACAGAATCACCAAGAGTTATGCATAACTCTGGGTGAAGTGTTTTTGTTTTGGACATCTTGCTTTCACTTCCCGTATGATTACAATTAGCAAGTGACCCCCAATCAAAGCCTTTGTTCCACGGACCAAACCCTTTCCTTTGAGGATCAACCTAAACCCCGAAATCACTCTTGCCAAGGGCTGAAAAACCCTAATTCATCTCGACGGAGTTGTGAAAAACCCAAACCATAGATCCTTGGCAAACCCTGGACCCCGCGAAACCTTCGCACCCAAAATTAAAGCTTTCCAGCAGACAGGAGTCTTTGTGAGTTCCTTGCGAGCCCCGAAATCTCAAAACCTTATCTCTGAAACTCCCACCTTCTAGGCTCCCCCTGCAGCAGCTCCTCCTTACTGGAAACAGACACTTTGACACGGACTCATCATGCCTGTCTGATTAGGGATTCAGCCTTCTACCTGAAACTTTAACCAGCTTGAAGTAGTAAACAACTCCGAGAAATTTTAGATGGTGTGGTATGAGAAAGTGTACTATAGTATACTCGTAGAGTAGTACATGTTTTAGTATACCAATTTCGCTCCAAGCCTTAACCCTTAGCCGCGCCACCCCCGCCCCCCTCCCGCCCGCATGCCACCCCTACCTCCAGCTCGGGCCCTCGGAGCCTTCAAATCGACTCCTACTTCGAGAGCCCGAGACCAAGGCGCCTGGCAGCTCCGTCAGGGGCAGGTCAAGGACGATCAACACCCCAAAATTCATTGCATCCGCATCCTGCTACTCCCACCACCCTTCCCCCAGCTGGGTCCCCCGGCCGCGCCGCGAAGATCGCCGAAAGCATCAGGATGGGGTCTATCGAAGTTATATGGTGCGAGTTTGCGTTTGGGCTTTGGGATTGTAAGGTTTGTGGACACAAGGCTGTATGTAGAGGGTCAGGGTTTGAGGTTTGGGCTTAGGTTTATGACGACGCGTTTTAGGGTTTAGGCATGTTCGGGGGTCGAGGTTTTGGGCTTGTGGCTTTAGGTTTTAGGGTATAGGCTGGTACATATGGTTTGAGATTTGGATTTGGAGAGTCTTGGGGATGCAGGGTTCTACTTTCAGTAGCAACACGCACACACACACACACCCACAAAAACCCCAAATACGGCTACAGTTGCTACCGCGACTACTGCTACTACGACTACTACTGCTTGCTTGTGATGTGTGTCTTGTCAATTCTAGTCTTCGCCGTGTTGGTTGTTCACATATTTCTTGGTTTCTACGAATATTTTTCGCAGGGGTCGGGGAGCCTTCCCAGGAACTGGCCGCCGGCTTCAAGGCTCTTGGCAGAAAATGTGTCGGAGTGGTTCATGTTTTTCGGGGTCATCCACAAGCTCACCATTGGCTTTGCTGTGGTTTCCGTTGTTCCTTGGAGCGAATGGAGCTAAAGATGTTGGTAAAGCTTTGCGCCTGCGTGCTGTTTCCAGGCGCCCAAAATCACAGCTGCTCACGTGAAACTATCCCCAGAACTTCCCGAAACTAAGGTGAATGGTGTTTTCATGCAGGAGACTTTCCACGTCGCTGCATCAGATGACCGAGTCATGATCCAGAAGCGCCAGCGGAATTTCCAACTACATCGTCTGAAGATGGAGCGTTTTTTCCGCATGGCCGACAAGTCCGGTGATGGCGCCATCGACATAGTGCCTTGACATTGTCATCGAGGAAGATACTGATTTCAATGGTTGCCGTCAAGTGCTCTGAAGGCGTTTGCTGGCACACGCTTCTTGACGTCGTAGCCGTTGCTTGTAAACAGCGTGGAGAGAGCAGCACGAAGCCGCGCGTCAGCTCGGCAAACTTGTTTCTCAAGATGGCGATCGATGAATGTGGTGTGGCCTTGTAATGTTCAGCTACAGAAAAGTGCCCCAACAGAGTAGAATCGGCGGACGCCGTCGCAGCGTCACAAGTAGTGCGTGGCTTGTCAGCTTGTCCGGAAGTCCCTAGATCTTCCAGGAAGCACCCGGCGCGAAGATGTTTTGCAGCAAAGGCGTCGGAGGGGAGATTACCCGTATGGCACGTGCCATAACCAGCATATGTGTTCATGTTTTTTCCTGTCCACTCGATGCGCAGCGCGTTCAAGCCATGCCTTCGAACGCACGCGAGCGCTCATGACATGCATGTGCCTTGCCGATGGGGTTTCACTGGGATGTATTGCGCTACAGGGCGAGAGATAGCGAGAGCTTGGAGAGCGCAACAGTACGTACAAGAGAACATAAGCTGCCCTCATGAGCATCATGAACACATTCTGAGGACGAGTTCAGACAAATGACCGAGCAGAAGGAGGTCTCAGCATGGTTGCAGGCCATGGAATTAGATGTCTCCGACCCAGACCATCTCTTTGTTTTGATTGATAGTTCGAGGCGCAGCTTGAACGCACGCAGCCAATAGGCATCCACTCGGCTGTCTTTGCCTGTTTTGTGTCGTTTGTGTCAGTTGCCCTGGTTAGGCCACACGGCATCACGGTCCAAGCCAGTCTCTCTCGCTCTCTCGCTCTTTCTCTAGTTCTCTCTCTCTCTCTCTCCCTCTCTCCCTCTCTTGTCTGTCTTATTAGAGCACGGGTCCAAACTTTGGTAAAGGCTGCTCCACCTTGAGAGGACATTTGCAGCTAAAGGCCCGAAAACAGGCAACACCGAAAAGCGATGCCCCTTATCCCGTAACAAACCCTATCAAGCAACGGGGAACACCGAAAAGCCCGCGACCTAGGCCCGACAGCTAGAGTTTTGACGGCCCCTCATCTGAGGAGACGGCAGAATAACGCTGGAGGAGCTGGTACGTGGGGTCGGCAGACTCAAGGGCCCTGCCAGAAGCTTGGATGTAGCCTCCAGGTTGCAGTGAGCCTTTCAATGCCTTTCGGGCCCATGGAAGTTGTGTTTTGATTTGTTGAATTGAATCGGTCCTGTATCGAGTCACTGCCAGCCGCACAGGCTTTCATCATGGAGGAAGTTGCCAAACTTCATGATCAAGTCATGTCCCAAGGCAGACTTGGTGCAAACCCGACGTGACCTCAAGTGATGCGTTGTGTGGCTGATCATGTTGTAGGAGGATTCGAGGCTTTTCGAGGCATGTGGATGTGACAGCTTTGACGCCCTCTCGCTCTCGTGACATGTGACAGGTGGCAAGCGGCCAATGCCTGAGGTGCAGAGTTCACCGGCCAAGATCATGAACAAGGCCTCCGGGGTTCCCAGGCAAAACGGTGGTGACAAGCGCAGACAAGCTGAGCATCTTTAAGCAAAGTCTTAGCATATGGTGGTGCATATGTGATGCATGTCACGAGGCCAGATCGAGCACAGCACGCGTATGTGGTTCCAAGAGCGCTTCTTCCCTCATCGACCAATTCAGCGAGTGGCTGCGCAACGATCCAGATTGAAAATGGGAAAACCAGCCAGAGAGCAAACTCAGGCCAAAACTCGTCCACTTCAGCCGTATACTCTTAAGCGCAGGGCTGCGCAAGATTGCGCAAGTGCGTCTCAAACGCCCTCACTCTGGTGCCAGCTTCGACAACAGATTTGGTTTTTTTGGGTGGACTGTACAGTAGCAGTGTCTCACTCTCCCAAGCTCCCGCACGTGTCGCTGCAACTTGCATGATTGATCTTGTAGCGCATGGACCTTCCTCTTTGCAATGGTTCCCTTCGATATCGTTGACGGTGCAGCGACATGGCGATGGATTGTAGTCGGCTGGTGCTGGACCAGCAAGTAAGTCATCGCACTACGTCACAGTTTAGAGCAGAGAGGAGTCAGTACGCAGGAAGCCGTCTGCCTAAGGCAGTTGCAATGGTTTCGCATGCGTCCTGTCGCGCTACCATTTGGTTGAAAAGCAGTGGAAGGGCACGGGTCCGGAATTCAAAGAGGCCTACACTGCCGAAGCGTCAAGTCGTCACAGGGTCTGACTGTGTCTGACTTCAGATGCCCTTCGAAGCTTTTCAGGCAAAGCTCCGCCGCCATATTTGAGGAAGAAAAAGAGACCATGTCTCCGAGATGTTCTTTGCGTATCGGGTATGCGGTAAACCGATAGCGGCTACTCAGCTACTCTCGCAACAGTGATGCGAACTCCAAAGCATGAAAACAATGCGACGAAAGGCCTTGGCATGACTTTGATGTCAGGGAGTGCTGTACACTTCAGTGCTCAGCAACAGCACCTCAGAAATTTATACCATCCAGGGTAGTAGTGGTCCCGGTAAGCCTGACCAGTCACTGCAAAGATGAGCGAAGACGTCTGATGGGCCTGGGTTCGCCCCGTCGCAGGCAGTCTTGATGCGCTTCCGAGCCGCTCTCCTCGCAAGAGCTCTGGAGCTTGGCCTGCCAAAGCGGTCGAAGGGCAAGGAAGGCTCCGGGATCGAACATTTCCACGCATCTGGGTCGCCATTCAATGCAAAGGTGCACACTAGCCGCACTGCCAACTCTGCACTTAAGTCGCTCAATGTGCGTCGATACATAAAAGTCGATCATGGCTGACACTGGCAGTTGCTGACATGGTGGCGGAGTCAATGCTGCGCATCTTGGACCTCGATCGATCATTAAGGCCAGCAGCGCGCCACGTTACTGGTTATCCTGAACATTCATGTATCTCTCATAATTCTGTCCTTTGCTAGAACAGCAGGTTGAACCGGCACGAGTTTTGCCTCGCATCCGTGGTTCAGAAGCTTGCACCCCCTGCCGAGGCAGAGAGTCTTTCAGAGTCTTTCAGTGTATGCATTAGACTGGGGAAATGCTTTAATGCAGGCCCCGCACATCTTTGAAATGCTTTGCCATGGAGAGCCAGGCAGGGCTGCGCACCATCAGCTGGTGGACTCTGTGTTCTTTTCTGGGCAGTGTATTCATTAGACTGTGTTGATCATTCCCCAGATAGTTTTAGTTTTCGCTGCACTGGCACTTTCTGGGTCTGACTGCATTAGCCGGAAGAGGAAAAACCGCACCGAAACAGCATGGAACTTCGAAGAAGGAAAGTCGCCTGCCGCAAAGCATGTGGACAGGTCTTTGTGGCCAGTTTCATCTCTCTGCAAATGCCGTAGCCGGCGGCTTGACATCTTCAAAAGTCTCGTCTTCCACAGTCCAGTTTATTGCCTTGAGTGCGAGGTGAAGCTGGATGGTTTGAAGTGCGCCCGGCAAATTAAGTGCACAATGTGCGCACCTCTGTGGAAACTCCGAGCATGACTTCATGATTGTGATAGTGTTGGTTGTATGACAAGTGCATTCCAAACCGACCAGTGCAGCGAGGCTGCCACATCGTTTATGTAGTAAGCTCTGAGCCTGGGCATGGGGAGACGCAGAGCCTCAAACGAAGGAGTGATGGGTTACAACTTGGGAGCACTAAGCACCGAGCGACCCAGAAACTACGAGGAGTGATGGCTGGAGATGGGAGGAAGCATTAGCCCTTGTATTCGAAAAGAGCTGCCTGACAAGCCGGAAACCTTTGAGTTTGTTCTCAGCTATGCATTTCAACTTTGAAGATGCCCTGCATGGTGCCAGATGGCTTTACTTGATCGCTGCCCGTCCGGACGACATTCCTGCTGACATTGGAGGACATCTGGGCCAAATGCAACTGTTTCGTTCCGATGGTGCTTGGAATTCGCAGGTGAGAAGGCTGCGACCAACAGCGATGGCAAATCTGCACAGGGACGAGCCGAGAAAGACAGCAGCTTGAACTTGAACCAGAGCCTTTTTTGCCATTTCTTGGCGGCGGTGCTTGTACCTTGTAGCCATTGGCAGTCGCACCAAGGCGAGCGTATCCACCGTCTGCGCCGCGTGTGGACCGAAACTCCAGCAGCTCCCGGGCAGCATTCATTTGACACTGCGCTGCAGAACACGGCTGTGCCGACAAGCCGACAAGGGGTGGCCCCACGTTGACCACGCGCAATTACTGCACAATGACTCTCCCCAAAGCAAGCGCCTTTTCGAAGCAGTTCGAAGTCACAGGGGTGGTCAGTCAGTGAGGGGTACCATGACCCGCAATGTGTACGGCCACGAAGCTGCCTCGACATTATACAGCAATCCAGCAACCTAAGATTTACCTCGACGTTTTCTTTTGGATCCTGTCTTTGACAGGTAGCCTCTATCCAAGTCTGCTGGATTTATCGTTTGCATTGCAGATCTATGCCTGCATGCCGCATAACATGCTCGGAACGGATCTGAAATACATGGTCCTCATAGCACCTTAGATGGCAACGTGCAGGCTGAGATCCTTAGTGATCCGTAGCTCTGGCAACAGTGCATGAGCTCTATGGCTTACCCACTGTTGGCCTTCAGAATACCCAAGACCTGACAGACACACACACACACACACACACACACACACGCACACACACGCACACAAGACAGACACGGACGCAGACACGGGCACATGGGTACGGACACGGGAATGGGCACGCGCACGGGCACACAAACACGCACACGTCCCCCCACCCCGCCCCCCCGCGTGCGCTTGCGCGCTTGCGCACACACATGTGCATGTCTCCACCTTGTTATCTTGGCAGTTAGAACCTTGCTCACACTTTGCATACAGATTGCCTCAGACAACGCAAATTCTTAGCCACCAAGCTGCGTTCATGGGGTGGTCCCCTGCTTCACAACTAATTAGCCTGGAAAAGCGACTCTTCATCACAACTGCTGGCTCCCTTGGTGACAGGGCTGGCACACACACATACACACAGACACACACACACACAGACACCTTTCCTGCAGAAAGGTGGAGACATACGCAAGCAACAGTACGGTTCGGCGTTGAAACGTAGTTGCACAAGCCGTGACTTCGCAAAGCACAGAGGATCACTGACGTCGTCGGAGACTGACTCACACGGAGCGCTGCAGGTCTCTGCGTTTATTTTTCGTGAGCAGCATGGTCAAAGACCATCAAGGTGAAACTGACTAAGCGGCGGTCGAACATGGCATCAAGAGCAGTATGACCAGTGCCAGCAAGCAGGCTACTTCTCAGCAGTACTGGACGCTGCAGCAAATATGTGGCAATATGTAACGCATCCTCCTTGTCTGTCTCAATAAGAATAAGAATACTTGACCTCAAAGTGAGAGCAACCAGAGCATGCACATCTCAGAATCATTGCAGTCGTCTCGCATTCTGCACGCATTCGGCAGCAGGCTAAACATCAAGCAATCAAAGCAATCGAGGCGTTCAAACAATGCGCTGCAGCGTTTCACAGTTTGCAATCACTCGGCAGCAGGCTGAAGCAGCAAGTATTCAACAGGCTGCACTCTAGCAATCAAGCTTCGAACACAAGCGCTCGGATACTGATCACTCAGGCTGTCAGTTTGTGGGTTTAGGTTGACAATCAGCAACAGGCTCGTGCAGCAACCGCTCGACAGACTGAACTGGAGCCTAATAAGTCGAATCGGGTCGGCTATCGGCTCTAGCTCAAGCAGGCTCATCCTCAGCAGCACTGGACTCTACAGCAAGTATGTAGCAAATTTGTAACGCACCCCCTCGTCCGTGTCAATAAGAATACAAATAAGACTACTTGACCTGCGCATGCTGCTCCTCTGCTTTCTTCAAATCTGGAACGCGAAAACAGGGCTTCTACAACGGCGACTGACTCCCTGGGAGACAGGGTTGGTGTTCCACATGTTGGCACTACAAAGGAAGGAAGGTACGTCTATGATCTCACGCTGCTCTCGAATAGACTCAACAGCCCACGCACGCAGGCACGCCCCACGCACCCCCACGCACCCCCGCGTGTGGGCGCACACACACACACACACACACACACACACACACACACACGCACGCACACGCACACGCACACGCACACGCACACGCACACGCACACGCACACGCACACGCACACGCACACGCACACGCACACGCACACGCACACGCACACGCACACGCACACGCACACGCACACGCACACGCACACGCACACGCACACGAACACGCACACGCACACGCACACGCACACGCACACGCACACGCACACGCACACGCACACGCACACGCACACGCACACGCACACGCACACGCACACGCACACGCACACGCACACGCACACGCACACGCACACGCACACGCACTCACGCACACGCACTCACGCACACACTCACGCTCTCTCACACTCTCCCACACAAAAGCGCAGCGCAGTGCGGCGCAGTGCAGCGCAGTGCAGCGCACAGTCCCAGCATGAAGCATCTGAATTTGGAAGGCATGGCGCAACAGAGCATGTTGATGAACCCCGAGATGTAGCCCTGACGCCAAGCAAGCGAGTCAAGAATGCTCACCACCTGCTCATCAACGAAAACAACATGGTTGCACAAAGGTTCTTGTCGTTCGCGAATCCAGCAAAGCAGGGTCTGCACTTGTCCAGGTCTTCAAGCGGCTACGTGAGGAGCAGGAACGCAAGGTAGAGGAGCTCCGTCCCACACCATGCTTACACCACGTCTGTCAGCTGTCTTCGATGTCTCATGTCCATTATACCACTCCCAAATCCAAGAGTGCAGGAGATGCTGAGCCATCAAAATGTTGGCAAAGATCCTCGACCTGACTCTCCACGGCCACATGTGCATGTGTTTCCCACTCATGTGGGCTTTCATCTCGGCATGAATCTACATTTCTCGCTTGCCAGGTCTCTGGCACCCACGGGACCACCTATACACGAGCTGCTTTACGAGGATGCCAAACGGCGCGAAGCAGCACGCCGAGAGGCTACACATGCCTTGTGTGCAACACCCTGACTGTGGTGTGCGTCTTACAAACTGCTCGGGACATCAAAGACATAAAGAAGCTTTGAGAGGCTGCGGAGCCCATTGCGGCTAGGCCTGCTCGCAGCCACGACCCTGAGGACTGTAGGAGATGTTCACCGTGCCCTCAAGCTTTTTGGCGTGCTTTCGTTGTTCTCTGATTGCTCTTTCCAAGATATCCTGAGTGTAGTACATTGATCGGCTGGCGAAGCCGTCTTCGAAGGAAGAGGAGGAGCAGGACAGACCTGTCGAAACCTTCAGTACGTGTGTCAACAGTACCCATGCGAGGTGGTCACCAAGACAAAGCCTGTCAACATTGGCTGGATCCTGTGTCGATGCAAGAAGTCTGTTGTACATGTACAGCGTGCGACGCTTGATTCGTTTGCTGGGTGGTCCAAGACATGCCCAGATCGCATTATGCAGCTGGCGAACGAGAAGAGGGTTTGGCATGAAGTCCGGGAACGGCAGAGGCTTGAACCGAGTGCGGAGGCTGTGTGGAGAATCCTGTAGTCTGGGATGTGTCTACTTCCCTGCCAGGCAGGAGAAGATGGATCAAGAGGTGTGCCTTGGCTGTAGATGTTTGGCAAACAAGCAACAGCATGCAGAAATTCAACCATCAACTGTGCGCATGGTTAGTGCTACTACCTCAGGAAGGGTTTCGAGCACGCCGCCGCCCAGCTCAGAGATGAGGTTGCAAGGTCAGCAAGATTGCTGGCTCGTGCATTGTAAACTAGACTCACGAACATCCAGTATGCTTCTACTCTGCAGCCCAGCGCAGGAAGTCCCGGATGACCATAGCTGTGCGGCGATGGCGAGAGATGCTTGCCCAGGCCCTGGCAGCTTCTGAAGCTGCCTGCGCACATCTGAAATTTGCCTGCGCACAGCTGCGTGCAGGTGCTCCTGATTGCCGCGTTTGCCCCTGGCTTGCGCGCTGGGCTCCCATGTTGGCAGGGTCGGACAAAGTCCGGGGAGCTGCGAGCTTTCGATTCTATCATATGATGAGGGGGGTCCAATCTTGAACGGTTCAGAGTTTGAAGTTCAGGGGTTTTGGGGCAGGGACTCAAGAGTTTGCGGGTTTGGTGTGGAGGGAATCTGGAATTTAGGGGTTCAGGGATTCAGGGTTTCGGGGCTCATGGATTTAGGGATTGGTGCCACGCACCCGAGCTAGCTTCCGTTGGCCTCGGCTTGCAACTGGCTTGCACGCCTTACACACCTTACTCAGACTGAGGCAGATAGTGATGGAGGCAGAGATGTGCATCGCAGGATGTGCTTCAAGTCTTCAAGATGACAATCCGCCTTGCTCTTCTCAGCTTCGCACTGTCCAGATGGCGTCTGGCAGCTGCTCGCTCTGGCTGCAGGAAGCTCCAAGGCTCAGAAACAGTTATCTGAGTTATCTGGATGTATCACGCTTTGCAGTTGATGTGCAGAAATGACACACGATTGGAAGGGACCGGGTGCCAGCACTCCAGGCACACCTCCGCTTGGCCGAGGATCATGACAGCCTCCTGTCGGTCGCAGGCCTGGTTGCAAGCAAGCTTCACAGCCATGTAAGGTCAAATCATGGGGTTGGGCAGTTATACGCTGTCGTGTGAATCAGCCGAATTTCGCAAGGCGGTGCAAGCGCCAGTTGGAAGGATCGGGTTCGAATCACGATGACTGCCCGCTTGAAGCTCCTTGTGAAATTCAAGCAGGTCGGTGAGCTCAGAACTCACGAAGTGTAGACGAAGCAAGTGTTGCTGTGTGACGTCGTGTGGCTGTTGAGCTTCGTGCTTGAGTGCAGAGGTGGAGGAGCAGTGGGGCAGTGGCCTTGAAGAGCTGCTGCAGGAGTGACTTCGGGGCATTTCATCAGAGGCTTTTGGGCTTGTCGTCGTCGGAGTCTTCACTCCAGGACTTGAACCCTGATGTACCTCGCTTCCGCATGGAGAAGTTGACAGCCGGGACGCCGGTCGGGATCCTAAGCTTCTTTGGTGGTGATACGGCAATACTGTATATGGCATATGGTGTGCATATGGAAATGGTCGAACACCTTGCAAGATCAGGACTCTTCTCGTTCTGGAGTTTCGCAGCAGCATGGCTCTTATTCTTGATGGTAGGATGGCGCGTCTTCAGCTGGCTTTTGTTGCTTTTCCTTCGCCTGAGGTTTGCGCCGTTTGAAGCTCCGGAGCCCAGATTGGCACCGTTCGAACCTGCAGAGGCGCTTTTAGAATCCTGAAGCGCAAAAAGCCTTGACAGTTGCTTCATGTTGCTTCCATTGACAGTTGCCCTTATCCTTCACAGGCGGCTGCGGCTGCGATGCCCCAGCACCTCCGTGTCTCAGCAGAAAGCTGTCCAACGGTCAACTTTACAGTTGCTTTGTAGCACAGATCTCTCGAGGCGCGGAGATGGGCGGCCAAACAAAGGCAAAGCCGTCCTTGAAGGCCCAAAGCGGCACTTCTCGAGCTAATGCCAACACGGGAACGCCGCCTCGAAGAGGCTCCGGGTACTTCGGGACTTTGGTCTCCGGGATGGGAGGTTGCGCAGGTACTCACTTTTCTGATGCCTGGATGCCAGGACTACCGGCGTACATGCCCCCAGCGCGGCTTGAGCAACAAGTCCCTCTGGTTGACAAAAACAAGGGGCATCGGTGCATACATGGTGTATGCCATTCTAATCCAAAGCTGATCCAAGGGTGCAGGACCGTTTGGACCCTCATTGTCCTGTCCACACGCAGCCGACTCATTGTAGCCTTTGCAGGTATGGTGCAAGTCGCCGCTTTCTGGCTCCAGATCTTCTGTAACAGACATGTAGAACATGCACTCACAGTGTCAACAATCTCATCGGCATTCCGAGCTACTAGTACGCACTCTTCAGGCTACTTAACTCGACAGTTTGTGGCACTCGGATGTATGCTGTTTTCTACAGTACAATCTGCTGATTCTAACTCCATGAATTCAGTCCATCTCAGCCCCACCCCTTAACAGGAAGTGCATCCCATCGCTGTGCTATCGTGTGCAGTGTAAAGCAAGATGCTAGCAGCGGCAAAATAATAATGGCGACCAAGAAAGGTCCAGAGGAGCCATGCTAGCGGAAGAATCATGAGGGAGAGTTTGTTTGCAGAACCCGTATTCGCAGTTATCTCCACCTTGTCAGATGTGCAGTGAGAAGTGTTCGGTCACACAAGTGCCTCACAGCAGGATGCGAGCAACTGCAGATACAGCGAAGCAGTGGAGATTCATCTACAGCCAGCCACCTGAAGACCTTCCATGAAGCATTTGTTGAATCATTTGGTTCGGTCCACCACGGCTTCCGCTGAGGAGCTCCGAGCCAAAGGTGAGACAACGAACTGTGATCATCCTGGGTGGCTATCTCAGGCGTAACTTAGAACGCTACGCGACCCGCCTCCGCCGCTCGTGGCAGGGCAGGGGACGGGGGCAGCCGAGGGCAAAAATGGGCAGGTAAAGGCGGGGGTGTGGGGGGAGGGTGTGGGGGGGGGGGGTTTGGGGGGGGGGGGGGGGTGGGGGGTGGGGGGGGGGGGAAATTTGGTCTCGTTCGTGGTCGGCCTCCTCCGTCGGCTCCCGGATGCCTTTAGGCCAGGGGGTATCAAGGGGTACTCATTCCAAGCAAAAAGTACGACATGGGTGGGGAACCTTCTTTATGCTACCCATGCATTTGCGGCCCGAGGCTTCGGCGGATCATTCGGAACATTTCCGTGCTTCACATCAGTCTTCCTTGTTTTTGCTTTAAGGCCACATCGGCGAGAGAGCACACCCTTCGCATGCGGCTGTGGTGGCAAAACGTTTCCAGGTCTGCAAGCGATGGGTTCTGCAAACCTTGAGCGTGCAAGACGAGAATTCCGAGATTGTTCATGATGATTCTGTGGTCAGCCAGTGCAATCCAGTACAGCCGACGCAGCGTGTCAAGTACAGGACAGCGAGCCCGCAGTTTTTACATCTACGGCCGTGGCGCTTGCCCGTTTAGGTGCACCTGGGGCGCCTCGGCTCAAACCTGCAGTGTCGAGCAACCGCAGGCAAAAACCCTACGTTTCAAGACTTTGCACCAGGCCGCTGCGCTTGCCAAAGAACTTGGCGAGGAACGGTCAGAGCTTGAACAGCAGGCAGAGCCGCGGTTCTTTACGGTCCTGGATATGTGCTGCATTGCAGTCTTCAAATCTAAGCCAGTTGAGCTAAGCGAATGCAAGGTCGATGCATGAGTTCACCACACAGTTGCTCCACGTCATGGAAGGTGGTCTGCGAAGCGCTCGGCCGCATGCCAAACTGGCAAGCAGCAATGGCTCATGTGCCATCATTGGTCGCAAGGCTTCAGGACTCTCTTGCAAAGATCATGATGATTCTGATGCTGCTATAGTCGACATCAGTTTCCAGAAAAGTCTACTTTTATGTACACAGTGTAGTCAATGTAGCGTGTGGTTGACAGCCCCCTGGCAAGGATGAAGCAGTCAACACCCGTCGTGCAGCAGCTGAAGCTCTGTGCCGGCTCACCTTCGTTGGCCCGCAGGAGGCACTCCAGCAGCAGGGCCGGCATAACTTGGTCCATCTTGCCCCACTTCTTCCTACTGCCCTACGACCGAACCCTGTGAAATCCACATGCGCTTCACGTGTTTGTGTCTCTATGTGGCCCTCTTCTGTATCTGGCTGGAAAGCGCGAAGTTGTCGCCTGTGTTCCCGAAACCCCATGAATTGAGCTTGCTTGTTGCTTTGGAGTGGCCATGACGCTGCATGAGAGTTTGCAATGTTTGCAGGCTCTCGATGCTTGCCCCGAGCTCCAGCATCAACTGGTTTTATGCCTGAAGGACAGCGAGGCGGAGTGTTGTGGCAGACTTTTTCAATCCTGTTCTCAGGCTGTCACAGGCCTTCACAGGCTGTCACAGGCTGCAACGTGCTGCAATGGCAGATGTGTGCATGTGCTGCCAAGTTGATTCACAGGCGGGACTCCAACATTTCAGAAAGGAGTGCACGTCAAGACTCAAGCAGAGCTCGATTTTTCTACCGATATTGCACCTGTACAATTTTGGCATCTCTGTCTTGTCAAACTGGCCATGGGCGGCGCCTGCAGCTGCAGCTGCGAGACAGATGCCACCTACTATGCGCTGGCAGAGCTGAAAAACAGGCAAATGAGTTCGGAGAAGTTCAGATGAAGAGTTGCTAGGGCCAACCTGCCCCTCTGACAGGTTGGAGGGTCAAACGAAAGTGGTGCAGCCTGACCCTAGGCCATGCGCTGCCATACCATGGTAGAGGTAGGTGAGTATTGCAATGTATTGCAACTGAAGGATTGACCCCAAAGTGCATGTCACATTCCTGTCTGCCGGGCCCTGAGCAAGAGGTCAGTGCCTCTGTCCGCTGCATTCGTTCGAACAAGAAGCAAGTTGCAGTTAAGGTCGAGAAAGAAGATGGCGGATCGGTTTCGTTCAGCCCGTTGAAATTTACATTGCCCCTTGTCAGCCATGCAGGCGAAAGTTCAGCAGGCGATGCCAGAAGCATGCTATCTTTCGAAAACACTGAAAAACCAGTAGCTGTGCACACTGCACGTCGACCGCCGGATCCGAACATCGCTCGAACGCCCAAGTTGAAGATTTGTCAGGGAGTCCGGGGTCAAGGGGCATGGGAGGTCTGAACTAGGGCGGGGGGATCCCCTAAAACCGCTTCAGTCCGGTGTCCCTAAACCTGGAGCGTCCCTGAGAGGGGTCCCTGAAATTTGCTAAGAGTCAGGTCTCCCTTCGTTGGGTCCCCGAGGGGTTGAGAAGTGGAGAAATTAGGGGGGGGGGGGGGCCTCTGAATTCCATGTGCGAGCTTTCGGAGCATCGACTGGCTTGCAGCATGCATTGTAATTGTTGTGGGGATCGACCTCGATCGGCTCATGAATCTAGGGTGTTGTATAGTTCTCCTGCAATGTTGAAGCATCTCTTGCACCCTCAATCAGAAGGTCTATCAATAATACTTAGACATGCAAATGCTTTAGAGTCACATCTACGGTTGCCTCTTTTCCTTTTCGAGTGCTCATGAACACTGCAAGTAGGCCTCAAAGCATCAGGCGTGATTTGACATTCCGGACATCTTGCCTTGTTGAAGGCACAAAGGCCGATGCACTGTTCTTGCTTTGATCTCAGCTCTGATCACTGCTTCAGCTGATTTTGGTAAGCCAGACCAAGTGTGTTCTCACACGCGCACCCACAGCCTTTAGCCTTTGCCAGATGTCGCGGTTCTTAGTTTTGTGGCAAGAGGCGATCATCTGAGAGGTGGACATTTGCTGGACATGTCGTTGTTTTTTCTTTCCCTGGCAGACGCGGCTAGCCGGGGCTGCTGCTGTGAAGGGCGCCACAGCTAGCTGCAAGAAGGCCGGTGTCAGCGAGGCCCGGCGCTCATGGGTGGGATTTTGGCATTCACCTCATCTT
Source organism: Symbiodinium natans (assembly GCA_905221605.1). Lineage (NCBI taxonomy): Eukaryota > Dinophyceae > Suessiales > Symbiodiniaceae > Symbiodinium > Symbiodinium natans. Next base: position 51,872 of record CAJNDS010002188.1, on the reverse strand, counting down.
TTCCTTCCTGATTCTTGTCTCTACAGTAGATTTGTACCAACGGCTTCAAAACACCCCGCTGAATGCTTGGAAAGGTGTTGAAAGGTTTTGAAAGGTGGTTTGCGTCGCGCAGTCGTAGCAAACAGCCGAGGCCAGCAGAGAACTAAACCCCCAGCAGCTTCGAGCTCTAAACAGCATGAAAGGCATTAATGGCTGGGACAACTGCGCATGTGGTCTTGTATTCTTGTATTTTGCTGCAGGACACACAGAAAAGAGCAAACGAAAAGAGAGAGACACGGGTGCGTTTTCGTGCGTGTGCGCCATACTCGGGTGAGCGTGTAAATCACCTTGCGGAGGTGAGCGAGAGCATGAATAAGTTTCGATGGTTTCCTGAGTCAGTGTGGCTTTTGTGAGTGCGCGAGAGGAGGAACAGGAGTGAATCAGTGGACTTGAGAGCTTTCCGCAGTTTGCGCCGACGGGAAAACGGCATGGTTGGGTGGGGGGGGGGAAGGGGGCGGCCAGTGCCGGTTCGAGTGCAGGTACTGGTAGCACTATCATAGCAGCGGTAGTTGCTGTCTAAGTTGTACTTGTGATAGCACCAGTAGCTCGTACGACGTGCAAAAGTTTCCACTTGCTTCTCTGGCATGTGTGGGCAGTCTTGCGGCAGACTGCATCCCACATAGCAGCGTGCAGCGGGCTTCCATCATTGTGCTGGAAAATCTGAACACCAAGGGCGCTGCCAAGAGCATCGTTGATAGCATGGTGTCCGTGGCGCAAAAAGCTTCGTCTGCTGCCGACCAGGCGAAGGACATCCGGATTGAATGCATGCAGGTGTTGCAACTTAAAGGTGCCAATCAGCAGCGTTCCAGCGGTCGCAGCAGGATTCAGCACTTCCAAGCTTTTCAAAACTTTTAAAATATTGAACCATGAAGGAGATGTTGAGGCTTGAGACCGCAACCGAAAGAACTATCAAGGTGGACGTCACTGTCGACCTGGTCAAGGAGTCTCTTAACTCAATGTATTCGCATGTGCTGGCAAGCTGTAGCCTGCTTGAGCCTGCTTGAGCCTGCTTGAGCCTGCTTGAGTCTTCTTGAGCCTGTACTGTACTTGCCCCGGTGGCCAAGGTTGAATGTTGAAGAAGTTTCTGTTGCTGGACTGCATACACCATGTGCCGGGTGCATGAGAGTCTGGCAAGGGCTCATTTCACGTGGGCTGCTCTAGTGTCCATATGGGCATGTCGACAACTGCGACGGCAGGCTGGAGCGAAATTTCAATTTCAATACTAAGGTCAGCATAAAGGATTTCCACACCGATGTTGCTCTTGCAGAGACCATCCTTTCAATCAAAACGTTCCGCAGTTTCGTGTCCATGCTGCACTGGGTTTTGCTTGTGCAACGCCAGCTCCGCCCACATTGGGGCCCTTCACGGCCAAGTAGCTTGTCCTTCTTTTGGGATTAATGTGCATCCATCTCAAAATAGTGATAATCCTCCCATTTTCGGGTTCTTGGCTTCAGGTTTTTTAGGAACTCTTCTTAATGCATGCATGGATGTTGAGGTGGAGCGAGCGATTTCCGCCAAAGCGAGTGAAATCGCCACAAGGCGCATTTTCCAGTGACTCAGTGGATGAGTAAGAATCATGCGTCGATGCTGTCACAATGGGGTGCACTTCCTGCAGGCTTGGGCATCTACAAGGTAGGAGAGGTCTTAGCCTTTCCTAAACACTCAACCTTCCTAGTCAACAATAGAAATGATCGTCTGAGGGTATCTCAAAGAGCAGTGCGCATGAAACAAGCGCGTTCAGGAGGCCAGTTCCACCAATTCTGCGGATGGCATACCATTTTGTTGGACTGTTGGACCTTAACTTTGAAAGCTAAAGTGACCTGTTGAAGTGTGTGGAGTTTGTCCCTCCAGGATGGCCAGAGAGCGTCGAGATCGAATCTTTTCAAAAGTGAGCTGTTGCTGCTGATGCGGAAGCCGGAAGTTTTTCCGAAGCACGAAGCAGTTTCCCCTGCACATGGACGGCGCGCGTCCGGGGCACCGATTCGTCTCACAAGTATTTGAGTCACACGTAGATACTTCGCTCGAGTGCCTGAAAGGAAACCTTCACGGCAGTCTCGGCATTACTTTGTGTCTGATGCAGCAGAGAGAAAGCATATCGAGAGCTGTTCATGAGAATGATTGATATAGGTTTTTGGGAAGTCTCTCCGAATTGGGATGGGTTGAAGGAAGCATGCTTTTGGCAGGCACCCGTCCGGGCTGCAGCAGCAACAGCAGTGGCGCATACTGCGGCCATGGGTGGTGCAGATGTTTTGGGTGGCCTGTTGAAAGAAGACATGCCTGAGTCAGACGATGACGAGGCCGGTGAGGCCAGTGTCCGCAGTCTCCGTATGGCGGCAGCTCTACATGGCTTGTCGCAGTGCTCTGATGAGTTGATGTGCCCCTGGATGAACTTCATAGTGCACCGACTGCACGACCCGTCGCCCTGCGTACAACATGCAGCGAAGGTTGCGCTTCAACGTGTGGGAAGTTCCTGTGCCAATGCTCTTGCAGAAAACCTGAGCACGGAGGATTCCTTACATCGAGCAGCTTTGGCTTGTGCTCTTGGCCACGTCGGCCCCAATGCATTACCCTACACCAACATGTTGGCAAAATTGTTGGATCCGAGCATTGAGACACAAGCGAAAGTTCGGATCGCAGCCGCCGATGCGCTTTGCAGCTTGGGGCCACAAGCAGGGCATTCTGCTGCATCTGCCTTGATGGACTACCTGCTTCTTGCTCCTGAAGGTGATCTTGGAGCCCAGGAATTGGAAGCGGCAAGACGGGCCTTGGTTGGGTTGCGGGATGTGACTCCTCAGCTGCTACCTGTAGCTCTGAGTGACTCACGCCCGGAAATCAAGTGCGCTGCTCTGGAGATTTGTGAAGCGCTCGGGACAGCTGTGCTCGCGGGCATCGGAAGCGAGGTGCTCGATGGCATTGTCGAGTGTGCAGCCTGCCCCGATGACCTCGTCAGGCAACGCACAGTGCAGGCACTGGGAGTGCTTTCCGATCCGGCCATACCCAACAAGGTCCTTCCCAAGCTCCTACATGATGCAAGCCTTTTGGTCTCGAAGATGGCGGTAGCACTTGCAGGTAAATTGGGGCCACCTGCAGGGCAGCACGCAGTAGCTGTGGCAAGGCATTTAACCAGCTTCGACCCAGATCTCAGACGAACAGCAGCACTGTCCTTGGGCCAGCTGGGCCTTCTACCACGAAGCACTGCCAAAGATATTTCCGCAACCTTCAAGTCTGAGAAGAGGGAGGACGTGCGGGTGCTTTTGATCAAAGCTTTGGGAGCACAAGGCGCGGTGAGCCTGGTGGCTTTTTTTGCTCAAGCTTGAGAACCAAGCAGCTTTGCTCAGCCAAAGTTGTGCAGGAGAGCAGGCGAGTCCTTTCGGGCAGCTCTTCCACACAAGCCTCAAGGCACAGCTGAAGCCTCGTCCATCTTTGTTCATCTTTCTACATGCTTGTTCTGCCCACCAAATTGCCAGAGCTCAGGGTTTTGTCAGGATCCTTCGGTGACAATGCGGTGCGCCTGCATTCATGCTCTTGGATGTGTCGGAGAGGAAGCGGCCAGAACCTGAGATTTCAGACAAGTCCGGATGCAGACGGGATGGACAGGTTTCTCAACTCGGGGCCTAGCTTTCGGGCAGGCTTGAGATCCGGAAAACGTTTCGACCAATTGCTGCCAACTCTTCTCCATCTCTGCATGATACCCTCTTGACGACCACAGTGCGCATGAGCTACGCTCCAGCAATCTGCAGCATAAGGAAACGGAATGAGCTAACAAATCCAGCAATGCTCGGGCTTCGCAGTAGCTCAGGGCGACCATGCTCCAGCAGTCGCATCTCTGGCCCTGGCGGATGAAGATGAGAGTGTGCGGCGACAGGCAGTTCAGGCCTCGCTTGAGACTGTGCCGGGTTTGGCTTTTGCAGGTACAGCTTGGAGAAACGTACATACCTGTCTAGTAATGTCTCGTACTGTAGCTGCAGCGCTGGATAGAAGGCCCTGGGTCAACTTGGACGACCTGGAATCTTTGCCCTTGCAGCACGCTTGGAGGACAACTTGCAGTGTTGCAATGCATAGAATATGCCAAGCATGCCCACGGCCCAGGCTTGCTTGACACACTGTGCGCGTCCTCGAGCCATCCATCATCGTTTGTTCAGGACCCAAATGCAGCAACTCGACATACCGTTCTGGAGGCATGGCTTACAGAACCCCCTGTGTGCGCGTGCCTGTGTGTTTGTTTGGTGAGGCACTACAAACGTTGTGCGAGCTGCCCGTGGCACAAGAAGCTGGTCCGGCAGTGATGCGGTGTTTGAAGGACTTGCAATGATTGATTTGGAGCCCATTTGGATGATGTGCATCCACGAGCATTACGAACAGAAATGCGGCTACACAGGCACCACGAGCCATGCTTGTGGAGGACAGCGCGCCACAAGTTCGTGGTGCTGTATGCATGACGCTCGCTATGCTAGCGGCTGCGCAAGTGGAGCAGGCGGGCTTTGACGGACTTGGACCACGTGACTAACCGCTTGACTAGCTATCCTGTGCCGAATGCGTGTTGAACTAGAACAATCAAAAAACTACTAAAACTCAAGTGTGCGTGCCGCGAGCAGGAATCTGAAGGAACAGAAGGGAGCAAGCCTGAGGAAGAGGAGAACCGCATAGAGCAGGTTCTGACGTCCCAAGGATGTCAGGGAGACTTCGTTCCAACGTATGTTGTTGCAGAATGTTGAAGAGCTTGCGAGGACAAGCTGTACCAGCTCAAGGTCGAGAGTGGGCTGGTCCGCAGGAAAGGTACTGACCAGGCTCGGTAAGTTTGTAGAGCCTTCAGCTCTAGAGCTCTTGCATGCTCTTGTACCGTTTGTTGTTTTTTACGACAAGTTCCGTACAGGCAATGCTCGTGGCGAACAAGCTGGCAGGCTTGCTTGAAGAAGACCAGAGCCCCGAGGTTGGCTGGCAAGATCACAAGGCAGAGTCGGTCGAGTCGAAAGGGGCGGAAGCCGAGGTCCAAGCAGGAGCCCTTCATGGGCTGCGTGCATTGGGGCCAAACTTCGCAGGGCCTCATGCACAGGTTGGGCGCTTGGTCAGTTTGACAATGTCATGGGTCTAAAGCTTGGCCTTGCACCTGCACCAGGTCCTTGCTGGACTTGCGAATTCAAGCTCGTCTGAATTCCGACTGTCAGCCGGGGACTAGCCAGCCCGCACTCGAGTGCATTCGATTGTCTTTTCTGAGCTGCACTACCGCAAGCATTCTGCGATGTCACGTGCGCACGCGCAAACCTTCTGACCGTCGGGACGACAGCGGCTCAGGTTCTGCAAACTCTCGGGGGACTTCAAGAAGCAGCGGTTCCATTCGTTCGCAGCCTTGCTTGCGGTCGTACTGGCCACATGAAGCGTGACCCAACGTAAACATCAGGGAGAATTCCTGTGGAGACATGCTAAGGTGGAGCTGGTGGCATCCCACCTTGGAGTAGAGGGAAATGGTAGTGAGGCCTGTGCAGTCAATGAAATCGAGCATGGCGCGGACACGGGTGTGGTGACATTTGGTGATCAGGCGGACGTGGAAGTCCAAGCTGCAGCAGCTGCAGCACTCGCAGACATGGGCCCGTCGTCGACTTAGCTTGTAGAAGTTCGTCGGTTCTTTCTGACGCGCGATTCATTCTGACTGCCAGCCCTCTTAAACGGCAAGCCTGTGCCTTGGGCGGTAAGCATTCAACATGCTAAAGTCTTCATCAAGCATGTGTGCTGACGCAAAAGCTGAAGCAGTTCATTGGCACTAGCAAGGAAACAAGCAGGCGCACCTCCATGCTGCCATGGGATCTCCACCGGAACAGCTTGACTCGACAGTTGAGCTCAGAACATCAGCATACAAATCCGCGAGCCGTGCAATCGATCAGTCGCCCATCAAAAAAGCCAACTGAAGGCAACACACACACACACACAGAAAGACAGACACACACACACACACAACACACACACACACACCTACACACACCGACACACACCGACACACACCTACACACACCTACACACACCTACACACACCTACACACACCTACACACACACACACTCACACACACCCACGGACGGGCGGGCGGGCGGGCGGGCGGGCGGGCGCGCGGACAGCCACACAAACACTCAAACAAACACACCAACAAACACACAACGCACACAACACAAAATACCACACCACACCGCACACCAACACGAAACAACACACAACACACAAGAAAGAACACACAACACAGAAGACATCACACGACACACAACACAGAACACACAACACAGAAGACAACACACAACACAGAACACAAAACACATAACACATAGCACCCAACACAGAACACGCAACACAGAAGACACAACACAGAACGCACAACACGCAACATGCACAACACGCAACACACAACGCACAGAACATGCACAACACGAACGCAACATACACCACATACACAACATACACAACATACACAACATGCACAACATGCACAGCATGCACAGCATGCACAACATGCACAACATGCACAACATGCACAACATGCACAACATGCACAACATGCACAACATGCACAACATGCACAACATGCACAACACACACACACACAAACGACATGCACAACATACGCACACACACACACACGACACTCAACACACTCTACACACAACACACACTCTACACACACGCACACACACACACACACCCACGCACGCACGCACGCACGCACGCACGCACGCACGCACGCACGCACGCACGCACGACACGCATACCCACACATGCACACAACGCACACGACGTGCACAACGCACACCAGGCACGCAGCGCACGCAACGCACACAACGCACTCAACGGACACAACGCGCACGACGCACACAACGCACACAGCGCGCGCGCGCCCACACACACACACACACACACACACACACACACACACACACACACACACACACACACACACAACCACACACACACACACACACACACACACACACACACACACACACACACACACACACACACACACACACAGACCCACGCACACACGCACGCGCACGCACACGCACAAGCACACGCGCACGCACACGCACACACAACACGCACACACAGCACGCACGCGAACGCCCATGCGCACGCGCACGCGCACGAGCATCCGCACCCACATGCACACGCACACGCACACCCGCACCCACACCCACACCCACAGCCACAGCCACACCCACCCCCACTCCCACCCCCACGCCGTGCGCGCATGTGCGCGCGCGCGGGCATCCCCCCGCAGCCAGAACCCACTTTTGTCAGTGTCACTAGTGTAACTCAGCTAGGCTGTTTTGTTGGCAGCATCAAGGTCGTCGACTGAATGCAGGAGTTGCTAGATGATTATGCCTGGCAGTGGACTCATGAGAGGGCCACCACCCTGCCGTAGTCAATCTCTCTTGACTTTGTAACAGAGTTGGACACACACACAGACAGAGGCGACATAGACAGTAGGGCAAGGCGAAGACAAATATGCAAAACACGTGGTCGGCTTGCGACACCAAGCCCAAGAGCAAGTATATGATAGCTCAAGGGAAGCTGAAGCGGAGGACACAAGGGAAACCCTATCCAACAGCGAGAGTTCCAAGTTCCCTGAAGAGTCCTTGATGCGCCAGACCACAAAGTACCCCTCCTGGTTCTGCAGGCTGGCTGAGGCAGCGGCGCCTTTCCTCTGCCAGCGGCTGCTTAGCCCTTTGCTTACATGCTCATGCTATCAACATGTTTCGACATGGGTTTCTGTCACAACAGTTCTCTTGGTGCTGGCAGGTGGCAGTTCAACTTCCCACGCCAGCGACCCACAGGAGACTGCACGCCTCTGTTCTTGAGATTAGGCACTTAGAGAAGCTTCCCATGTTTGATGCTGGAGTTGAAGGAAATAGCTGAGCGCAAGCACCCAAGCTGCAACAAAGGTTCTGGCCATGTTGCCAAGATTGGTGTTCTGATGGGGGTCAGGTTAGAACAAAGCCAAGTTGTCAGGACAGAAACGTACACTGGGCAGCCACATCGGAATTAGAGGAGGGTGGGCAGGCGGAAGGGGGCGGGGGTCACTTTACTTTCGAGGATTCGTGTCGAAACGCAGGTACGTTTTAGGGCCATTAGAGAGGGGCGGAGGAGTGTCCGGCAAATTCCGGGGGTCCAGAGGTAAGGGGAGAAAAGCATGCACTACCAGTGCTGGGGAGGCATGGGTACACTGACCGTTCGACGAATCATTCTAGCTAACACACGGGCACAGGCGCTAGGCACAGAGAGCATAAACATGAGGAGGACAGTGACAGTAGAGCAATCTGTGACAGGAACAGCAGTACGTTGTACTTGTAGTCGTAGTAGTGCGGAAATAAAGCGATAGAGTGATCTGCGTGAACCATAGAGCTTTGCTTTCAGAGACGCAGCGCTGTTCGAAGACTCTTGCCTGGACAGAAGCATGCTGGGCCTTGACTATGAGAGATGCATCGGTTCACATAGACATAGACCTTTGTTTTCAGAGCTGCGTCGATTTGCATAGCTTGCATTTCCTTTGAAGATTGCATCTCCTACTTCCTACTATGTGGGATCTGCATTGCTGAGGGTGGGTTTTTTGGGGGTATATTATTTGGTTCTTTTGGGGTGTTCTTTTTTTGGTTTTCTCAACCCTAAACCCTAAATCCTAAACCCTAAACCCGAAACCCTAAACCCTAAGCCCCTAAACCCTAAACCCTAAAACCCCAAAACCCCAAAACCCCAAAACCCCAAAACCCCAAAACCCCAAAACCCCAAAACCCCAAAACCCCAAAACCCCAAAACCCCAAAACCCTAAAACCCCAAAACCCCAAAACCCCAAAACCCCAAAACCCTTAAACCCTTAAACCCTTAAACCCTTAAACCCTTAACTCCTTAAACCCTTAAACCCTAACCCCTAAACCCTAAACCCAAAAACATACCCTGAACCCAAAAACATACCCTGAACCCAAAAACATACCCTAAACCCAAAAACATACCCAAGAAAAACAAAAAAAATGCCCAAAAAGATCCTGGCTCCCATTGCTGACAGATACTGTCACTGCCATAGCTACAAGTGCTAGTATTGCTTCTGCTGGTACGACCTGTGCCGGCGTGTACCAGCAGCCAGCAGCTGCAAAAACCGAAACCTTGGCGGTTTCCAATGTACACACAAGAACGAAAGTGAAGGAAGAGGGCGGCGTGGGGCGGGCTTGCAATTAGTTAGGTTATGTTAGGTTCATCACATCCAAGGCAATCTGCACGCTTGACTCTGGCAGCTGCTCTCAGCCCTGTTGCTGTCTGAGATTGTTCTTTCGGCTTTGCGAGTGTTTGGAGCCGCTTTTTGGACTTTGCTGGAGTGCTGAGGCTGAACCTAGTGGATGTCAGAAGCGACCTGGACCTCGCAACAGCAGAAATGATTGGGAATCCTGGCAGATGGGGCCTCGAATCTTCCAAGTGCACGATGCGCAGACGGTACTTTCTCTAGGTCTCTAGGTAGCGTCTTGGCGCACAGGCTACCACGCTTAGAGCGATCTGAAGGGGAAGATGGCAGCTTTCCAAGATTTCAGGTTGTGCAAAGCCTTTGAAGCGTGCTTGCTGTACTAAAATTATTTGGCTTCAGCCAAAGATGGGAGCGCATCTGAGGCCATGATCCGAAGGCCGATTTTTGCTCACAAAGCAATACTGAATGACAAAGCTGAGACTGGGTTTCAGGCAGTGACCGCACAAAGACAGAAGCCAGGTTTTAAACTCCAGCCAGCAGCTAAGTTGCTGAGTTGCGTATGTCGCAACGTGCGTCATCAATCTCAGCGTCTGCCGCAGGTCAGCTTGCATCCAAGCACTGGGGAGCATGGGCGACACAGGCAGGCAGTGCCAAACCGCATGAATTTAAAGTTTGAACTCGTGCCCATCGAGCACTTTAATCATAGTGATCCGCTCCTCCATCCACCTCATGTCCAGGCGCATCTATGCTCACCGAGTGCCTGGAGCGCACAGAAGCTTTGCCAGCAGATGGTTGCATTGCAGTACATGACGGCAGCAGTAAGGGGATGAGTGATAAGTGCAAGTGTACACTGTCCGAGGATCCAGAGCTACAGGCAAGGATACTCAAAACTCTGCGAGCAATCCCCGAGGCATTGAGCTTCAAGGCCGATTCGACATGAAGAGACCTGCAAGCAGCAGGATGCGTTCTGTCAAGACCCTCTTGAGGTGGGCCAATGCATCATCGCCAAGCTGGAAGACGCCTCTGCCGAAGTGAGGCACGGCACGGTTGACTTCCTCTACTACGCTGCAGAGGCCTGGCCAGCCCCTGTTAAAGCTTGTCTAAGTGTTCAGGGCTTTGTCAAGGATGTCAACAAGGGCTCAAGCGTGATGCCTTCAGGCTGGCAAAGCACACGAGATGATCAGTCCCGGTCTGTCAAGCGAGGATCCCTACACCAGGCGCCCGGCTTGTACAATTGTTACTTTTTTTAAGTTTAGCTACTACTAAATTAAATGCTGTGGCTTTCAGGGATGGGTGCGAAGGGGTAGCAATGAGGGACCATGAGTGACAATTGCCTGCGGGCGGTTCTTGCTAGGCACCTGCACGTTCAGGCCGGGAGCTGACAGGAAAGGACGTGTTGTCCTGTTATCCAGTAGGGCAAATTGCAGCAAATCATAAGGCCATGGCTCTGCTGGAGACACTGGCGGCACCATTCGCTGTTGATGCAGCCCGTCGGCTGCGCGATCCGTGCCCTGGCTGTACTTGTCACATTGCAGGTCGGTGTTAGCCACATGACATGTAGGAGCCGCACATTGAATTATGACATGGTCATTAAAGTGCTTGAAGTTAGCCTCCAAAAGTGAGTTTGCAGGTGCTGGTCAGTTCGCACCTGTGCGATCCAGTGCTTACGCAACATGGGCCCTGCTGCAATTCCCTCACTGGAAGGTGGGTTGCAGGACTGCGCCGCAGCAGAAAGTTTTTCTCTGTGTCTCTCAGTCGCTAGAGCCTCCTCTGATCTAGCTGCTTGCAAGCTGCTTACACAAGCTGCTTGCAGCAGATCAGAGCTCCAGGACGCGGACGTGGAAGTTCGGCTTTCTTGTGCGGAAGCATTGGGTCGTTTTGGAGAAGCTGCGAGGTGCTCTGGACCCAGAGAACTCAGTCCGTCGTCTGCTTTATTCAGCTGTTCTACTTCGTCCACGATTCTTGAGACCTGCCAGTGATTCCGCGACGGCGCTTGCCAAGTGCCTGTCTGACGAGTCTGAGATGGTCTGGCAAGAGGCTTTTGAAGCTTTGACAAAGGCACCAAGCCCTTTTTCTTGATAGACTCCGGTGACGTGGACACTCACCACCGACCCCTCAGTCATGCCGTTGAGTTGAACAGGTTGGTCCGGCTGGGCCTGCCAAACTGGCAGAGTGCATTCAGAGCTGGGAGCCCAAATACATCAGGGAGCCCTGGGCCTTTTCTGTGTGTGAGAACCAAGAGCAATCAACAACATGTGCAGAAAACGTGAGCTCAGGTGCAAGCACACCTCAGGCGAGACCTGTGCATAGCCTTGGCGACTTGAGATGATGGGCGACACAACATGTTTTTGTGTTTACGTTCGCGCTGCCAGGTGCAGCAGCGTGCAGTCGACTTCCTTGGCGCATTTGGCAAGGCCCTTCGCAGCAGCCTTGCATCAAGCATCTCGTCCCTGCTAGCCATCTGCAAGCGATACAAGCATGAGAATTGACAACAGCCTGGGCTAAGAGCAGTGATCCGGAGGCAGCCGCACCATACGCCCAAGTCGTTGCTGGCCTGCTGGGATGTGGCGCGGAGAAGCTGGAGAAGTCTTCGGTGGCTAGGCTTAAGACATTAAGAGCAGAAGGTGCCGCAGAAAGCTCTGGGAGATGCGTGCACACCTGGTCCGAGGTGGCAGCTCTGAAGTCTATGGGTCCGGGTGCCGAGTTGTTTGATGACCCTAAACCAAAGCCTAAACTCCCGCTCAAATTGATTGAATCCCTGTTCATGTCTGTCTCATGACCTGGAGGAGTGGACGGCGCAGCTGCGGTGGCACCAATTCTGCTACATCCGTCACCGCCTGTTCATGATTCCCAGAACATGCTGGAGGACGAGCTGAAGGCGAGAGTGAGATCTGAAGCTGCCTCAGGCTCTCTCCGCCCCCAATCACCCCTCCTTACAGGAAGCGCAACTACAGCGTCGCCTGACTGCTGCTGCTGCTCTCCGGGAGTTTGGTGAGGCCTTGTGAAAGCAATGCTCGTTGACAGTCCCCTCAGGCTGCTGACTGTTCTCACACCGCCGTGTTAAGGACAGCTTCGGACAAGCTCAAGCTGTCGCGCACTGCTTGCATGAGCAAGAGCCGAAAGTGCGCAAGGAGGCTATCAAGAGAGAGCTTTGAAGGATGCAGCGGCACTATGTAAGTGTACTTCGTGTACCTTAGAGCATTGAGCAGAGCATTGAGCAGGCCGTATCCACCTTGAAAACACTTAGCGTGTCGGGTGCGAACGCTTTGGGCGGCATCCTCAGATATCTTCGCATGTTGCAAAGGGAACTTTGTGCAGCAGAGAGAGGCCGAGCTTAGAGGCCCCTTCTTTGCTCCGAATATACGTTTTCCTATTGGATCTTACATCCCAAATCTACATCCTTGCAGCTTAAAAGGAGCACTCCTGGACCCAAGCATCAAGTTGGACGTTCGCGTCGCGGTCTTACACGGCATGCTTTTGGCCAGCCAGCCGTCAATGGACATCACACCACATCTGACCATATCAGAACATATCAGAACATATCAGACCGTCAGCGAAACTCGTAGCAGACCTCACAGGGTAAGGCGTCGAACATTGGCTTGAAATGGCTTGACGGCTCAGGTCCTTGCCATAGACACACTCGGTAAAATGGGAGATGCTGCACGCGAATGGATATCTCCACTGGCAAAGTGCTTGGAGGACTTGCCCAATCTGCACACTTGCTGCTACATGCTTGACTCGTGTTGATGTTTTGCCCCACTTGACCTAGAACGAACTGTGCGTTCTCTTCTCGGATGGGAAGCTCGGATGAGGGCGGAGTGTCTCGTAAGGACAAGGCTCCAGAGGTGAGACGGAGTGCAGCAGTGGTACTGTCCTCAGTGTCCTCATTATCATCCACTTTCTGTCTTGTTTTGAAGCCTTTTCCTGTGAAGCCATCGATATCAAGGCCTCCTGCCTCGGCATGTCTCTGTCCCTCCACTCACTTCGTCTGACTTCCTATTCACATCCTCCCTCTCCCACTCGAGTGCTGCTAAGCGCTGTGGTTCCTGCTGGTTGATGCTGGCCCAGTGAAAGTTAGCTGGGGCAGCATGTCTGTTCGAAATCCTAGCACATACTTTAAGTAGTGCAAATTATGCCTGTCATGTAGCCCCTGAATCCTCTAGAGTGGTCTCCTGCATGAGGTATGAATACCACTCAAATCTCCCTTGTATGAATACACATGACCTTGTTTTGGCAGCTGTCGAGGCACTTGGGGAGCTGGCAAATGCTGAGATGGTACATGGCTCAGTCAGGGAGATGGGATGCAGCTATATAGTGTCTGCTCAAAAAGTGTCTGCTAGTCTTCGCCAGCCCAGCGATCGAAGGCTTGCATTCTTGAGGCGGGTCAGGTGGCTGAGCACGTTGAGCTGTTGGCAGCGGGTGTCCATGACGGAGATGCCTTGGCACGCCGTCGATGCATCGAGCCTCGCCAAATCCGTTGCATCCATCTGCGCTATATGCGCTTGCGCAAAGTCACATTGAGAGCAGCTCGCAGCGACTCAGGAAACCTTGGGCAAGCTGGGCATTCCTCCGAGTATCTCCCAGCTTGCAGAAACTCGCACGAACTTCTCGATGAATGGACCCGCTGAGGTCGAAGTGCGAAGCCCTACACAGAAGCATTAGCACAGATCTTGGAAGGCGCCTTCTGCCAGCGTTCTCTGCTCTGCCATGTGTCTCACTGTCTCAAATGACTATTATGCTTCACTCCAGTGTCCTAAGCTTCCTGACATGAGGAATCGACAGTTGGAATTGGACACCTGTGGCAGCAGCTCTAGCAGAATTGGGCTGCTTGGATGGATTTGCGACTCCATTGTGGCGACGCGCGGTTTGGCTTGAAACCCGTGCACGCACTGCTGCACAACTTTCAAAGCTTCCATCGCAGGCACAGCTACTTCGAAGCATGCAGATGTCCTCGCAGACAGCCTCGTACACGATGTTCGGTCGGCACATTCCCCAGCAAGCGCGAGGGCTCTGCACATGGCACAAGCCGTTGCATCATGCAATTCCGCCTCGTGGCTGGAGATGAGATCCAGGTACGCTGGAGCGCAGCCAGTGCACTGTCCAAGCTCGGACCGACGGCAAAGGAACGGGTCCATGTAGATCTCGCGGAGTGTTAGTAAGCAATCATGAGAACCAGCTTCAGGAGCTTGCGTAAGTTCTTTTTTGCAACCTTTCGCTGTTTCTTCTTGCATCAACACGAGACTAGTCCTGATTTTTCAGGGACCCCTGCTTGCCTTACCCCCTGGTAAATCAGCAAAAGCCTGGAGCAAGGTTTTCGCGAATAAGGTGGAGCAGGAACTGACCTAAGGCCTCCCAACCCCCTTCCAAGGTCACCCCCAACTTGCTCTAGAAACATTGCTCCACTCTGATGCCGATGTCAGAAGCATGGATGGGGTGCAAAAGTTACGCTTAAGTGCCCAGCATCAAGCATAGAACAGAAGCCTCTCCGCGCAGTCTTCGTCCGCCCTGCTCTCAAGTGATCAGGAGACTATACCGCCGTTGGCACCTTCCTCAATGGCTTGTGACAAGCACTCTTTTACGTAGACAGTAGCGCGCTCTGGCACCAAGGTTCAGTTTCTGAAGTCCGACGAGGTTTCACTTCGCTGCGTTGGAGCGCAAGCCTTGATGGTCATAGCTGAGGCTCTGGCTTTGCATGGCTTTCTTCCAACATGTTCGAATGCTGCAGTACCACCCGCTCTATCACCTGCGGCAGGGCTCCAAAGACCTCGAAGAGTCATTCCTGCCTTTGCTTTCGGACAGTGATGCAAAAGTGCGACTGGCTGAGTAAAATTGAGTATAACTCAGTCGCGCGCCGGCACTTGCTGTACATGAACTACATCTCCTTCAGAGCAGATTGATATCAGCGGATTTCGGCATGCGAGGCGAGAGGCTGCGTGCGAGGCTTTGGCAAGATGCGGCTGCAAGCAGGCTCCCCTGAACAGATCGCAAGCACCTGCCGTTATGTTTGAGCACCAATCTGAAACATTCGGACAACCTTCATGCCACCAGACGGAGAAGCTTGCGGAGAAGCTCACTGACCCAGAGACTTTTGTTCGACGTGCTGCAGCCACGAGCCTGGGGGCGTCTCAGCAGAAATTAGGAGCGAGAGAACGCGAATACCAGAGGGCCCGTACAAGTGCAGCAGTCGAAAGGCTAACAAGTGTGGCTCGGTTACATGCATGTGCCCTCAATGTCAAGGCATGTTGTGCCGCTTGCACATACATCGTAAATCAACAAAAATCAAGCAATATGGGGTGACTATGGGTTGAAAAAACGAGGGCTTAGAATGTGCAGCGAGCCGATATCCTGCCTTTTTTCCGGTGTTCTTTGCCTCTGCTTCTGAAAAAATTACATGTGGGCCTTGTTTTGAAATTCTGGTGCTGAGGTTGTAATCCTCGGAGTGAAGTAGTAGTGCCCTGCGCAGATTGAGAGCGAGGTCTGGAGCATGTCAACGGTTGTACAAATAAGCAGCGGCTGAGAAGATTCCGAGGAACTCGGAGAGCCTGCAGCCAAGCATGCAGGCTGGTCGCAGCAATGCCTTCAATTTGCCTTCAGCTCGTAGCAAAGTCAACTTGAAAAAAAAGACAGCATACGCGCGAGGCGACCTGGTGGAATTGCTCCTGGACTTCCACACTGCTGTTTCTATGGCAGCCGCAAGGGCACTCGTTGCATTGGGGCCTCCTGGAGCAGAAGCACTCATGCAGAGGTGGCACATATGTATCCTAGCAGAGCGACTCTCGGATGATTGCAATGTTGCCGCAGGCTGCTTAAGGGAGGCACGCCGCGCGAGGAGGAAGAGAAGAAGGGAGACGAGGAGGATGATGATGACACCGAGCCAGAAAATGGTACTTTGGAGCGAATCATGCTCGATGCATTACAGGCACATGCATCTGAGAAATTGTTTACGTAAATAACTTTGTGCAATTGCCGATCGGAATCGGAATCCTGCAGGGAGCACCAGACCACATCATTGAGCCGTACGCCGATGTGCTGGTTGTTTGCTGGCAGAATTAGAGATGATGCGGTGAGTGGACCCTTTGCAGTCAGGAGGGCTAGGTACTTTCGTTGTGAACTGGCAAGGGGGAAATCAGTCCGAGGTCTTCCTGGCTGCCAATCAGCCAGAGATTCGCCTTGCATCATGGGCTTGTCTATCAAAGGCTCCCTTCACACTATGCAGAGCGTGCGAGAGTTCACAATGCTGCCTTTGTTGCGTACCTGCACACTGGCTTTTGCCAGGTGTCAGAGAGCGCTTTTGAGTTTATGGTCAAGCGGGCCACTGACTCGCACATTGTCGTGCGTAGAGGCGTGGCGGAGGCCGTGCTGTTCGGAATCATAGATTAGGGGCACGGTCGTGTGGGGTTGCCCAGTCGTGTTCATACCCTGGCACAAGCAGGCGATCGCGTTCTTGCTGTCGGGCAAAGATGTGAAAGAATCGCCAACTGGCATGCAAAGGAAGGCCTGAGAATCCTGTCTTATTTTTGCTCTGATCTCGTGACCTGTAGGGTGGACTTGTTTTCCAACTTGGAGAGGCAGCAGAGACCTTGGCCGAGCAGCTTACAGATCCCAGCGACGTCGTCAGACTACAGGCTTGCGAGGCACCCAAGCACTTCTACATGTACTATCGCGTACTATCATGTATTCCTTTTCAGACCAAAGGAACTGCTCAAGCTTGCGACCTTCAGAAGTGGGGTTCGCATTGGTTTCGGACGTAATTCTAACCAGAGCTCTTGATATTTGATCAGTCGGTAAGCCGGCTTTCGTTTTCGCCCCGCGCCTCAAGTGAGCCGACATACTCTTACAATCTTCTATGCTGGCAGCCCCAGCGGTTAACATCGTGGCTGTTTGCAGGCATTTCGTCGAATTGGTGGACCACTTGCCGAAGCTCATATTGCTGACTTGGCACGGCGGCTGCAGGACAGGTTTTTTGGTCACATCAGGAGGTGCGCTGATGGAAGCAAACATAGGCCAGTCTCTGATGTCTCTGTTCAGGAGCATGATGTCCGCGTGTACCGATCTGTGATAGACGTTCTTGGCAATATGGGAGCGGCTGCGGCGCAGCATGTCTCGCTGATTCGAGCGCGGCTTGAGGCCTCGAGCGGCTTACCCAGTCAGATTCACAGAGCAAGAGCGATCGGCATTCCAGGTGCCAAATGTGCAAGTGAGACGAAGCGCCGCCGCTGCAATGGGCAAAATGGGCGCAGCTGGAATTCCCTCAGAACCTTTGCCGCAAGCAGCTCGTCCACAGTCGGGCAATGCCCTTGCTACCACAGGTCTGCATTTTCCAGCTGAGGTGCCGATGTTGGTGACCCGGTTGGAGGAAGATACTGATGTCCTGGTCAAGAAATCCGTAGTGGAGGAGGGAAGCGTGAAACCAAGTGCATGCAAAGCCAATGTCGCTCGCAAGTTGAACGGCAGGCACTGGGCACTCTGGGTTCTTCCAGCAGGCCTGTCGACGGATGTTAGAGCGACTTTGCTTATGGCACCTCGAGACGCAAGACATTCTGCAAAGGCATTCACGTGACTACCGTACCAAGAGAAAAGCTTGATTAGCTCTTCCTGCAGTGATACGAGTAGGGATGCACTGGGGAAGATGGTGGGAATGCAGGCGGCTTGACATACGTCAGCCTGCGTTTAAACTGCCAACTACAGAACAGTCTAGTAGAAGCAAAGAAGTGAAGAACAGTCTAGCAGGGCCTGAGTGAGGTCTGCTGAGTCGTCCATGTTGTTCGCATTCTTCGTGCTTTTAGATTCTGAGATGTAATTCCTATCGGGCAAATTTGGATGGGGCACGGACGGTGCAGTGAATTTGTGGCAAGCCTAAGAACGATGCAGGCAGTCGGCCCTGCACATCGCGAAGATGCCGCTTGCTTTTCAATGCCTAATTTCCTCTGAGTTGGAAAGCCAGTCCCACTATCCATGGACGCCATGGTTGCTTCCCTGAGGCACGCAAATCGCTTGGCGTCCCATTTGATCATGAATGAAGCGGTCCCTAGGCTTGCAAAGCGCTCTCAAATCTGCTCCCTTTCCCTAAGCAATCATTTTTTTTGGTTTACTTCGGTTTTATGTTCAATCTTAGTTAAAGAGTCCGCTCTCCAAGCGCCTCTCGCCCAAGGCATGCATTCGGCAAGCGTGCGCCGAAGCTCTAGGACAGCTTGGCCCGTCACGACCTCTGCAGGTTTAAAGGATTTGTTGAAAACTTTGAGAATACTTCAGATGTTTCTCTGTTGGCTGCAAAGATGCAAAGATGCGAAGAGTCAATGGAGTCAATGGTCAACCCGAGGCCTGCTTGCGGCTGCCTCCATGAGCTCGTTCTGGCACTGAATGACTCTGAGATGCAGGCACCGGCAGTCTGGAATCGGACTCAAACCATGTGAATCAATCTGAACTCTCAGAGTTTTTCTTGGCGTACAACTTCTTCAGAGGTCCGGAGGGCTGCGGCCCACGCCCTCGCTGGACTTGGCGAGGGTGCTGCTCCAGAGGCTGTGGTGCGGCACTCGGTAATGTCTTGCGGTTCGTGTGCTCTAGCGCTACGCTAGCTACCAAGGCGATTGTGCGGAGCATTGAGGACTTTTCGCTGGCTCTCGAAGCATCTTCAAGCCTGTTGTTGTCACTGTTGTCAATGGATCAGAGCCGCTACGAGAACAGAAGCGTCCCACGGCCATCCTGACTTCAGGTTGTGTTTCACGTTCTCATTCCGCAATCATCTTGGGACATGCAGAATAAGTAAGTGTTGTCGAAGCCCTTTCGAGTGAGACCCCATGTTCTACCCAATGCAAGATTAGCGGCTAGCGCTTGATACCTAGGGTGCAGGATGTTGCTTACCACGGCCTAGTGTGCACTGCGACTTTGAAGGCGGCCACAGCTGCAGCAGATCTCTTGCCAACCTTCAACAATCATCATGCTCAATCCTGGTGTTGATGCTCATGCTCAATACTCATGCGTACTCACCTTACAGTTGGTCGTCTTGACGACATGGAAAGCAAGTATGCTCTCTCCTCCAGGACACCGCTGATTTGGGCTGATCACAGTCCTTGCCGCTTCCATTGATAATGAAATAAATATATAATGATGCTCGTCGCAACCTGCAAAGCAGGGGGCGGATGAACCACCTCGAATGAGGCATGATTTTGAGATGAGGTTCACACAGACGTGACCTCGAGAGACCTGCAACTGTTGGCATAAATCACAGCGCAGGATTTTTGTACAGTCGTAGGCTTGCCGTTCGCAGAAAGCCTGACCATTTGGCTCTCCACGAAGTGGGGGCCCGGAATAGCCCAAGAGGGTTGGGTGAAAGTAAGGGTGAAGCTAAAGTGAGAAGCTATTTTGTGCCCGGCCAAAGTTGCTGCTGGGCACGTCAGGCGCATGATGTCCGACCGTATACTCTTTTCATTAGCATGAATTCGGTTGTCATAGTCATAGCTTGTCGTAGTTTGTCCATATCTCCAAAGTCCATCCAAACCAGAACGGCGCCAAATCGGCGTAAAAGTTGGTTCGGGATCGGATGTCTTAAAGTTGCGCCTGGCACCGGAGAAAGCGACGTGCAGCAGGCAGGCAGCCACTGACACCCGCAGTCCTTACATGGACACGAGGCTGAAGACCAGCGCAAAATGGGCCCTGGCACATACTGAGCGAAGATGAGAACAGGCGACATGGGCAGCCAGCAAGGAGAGACAGAGTGCCGCAGGAAGCTTCTTCACTTGAAGTACTGGATAGCATCCCTTCTGTGCCGCAGCTGTTAGCATTAGTTTGTAGAGTTGTAGAGTTATCGCTCGCCAAATATTGGCGAGAACTTAAGCAGTGCGCGGCGTCCTCAATCCCACATCTGGTCACATTCTCTGGGCACTTTGCTGCCGTGGCTTCCAAAATGAGGTCATGGGGAGCACGGTCTCCACGCTTTGTCCGCTTGTCGATTTCTATGACTCGGAGGACTTCGACAGCATTTACGAGGCACGCCACGACGTTGCACGAGTTGCAGAGGATGGCTTCAGCGGCCTCAGTATTGGGGTTCAACTTGCTGCGACTTGAGGTAGATGAGAGCAATTGCATCGGCACCGGCAAGTTTGCTGTCGTTCACCTATGCAACCGCAAAAATCAACCTGAAAAGAAGTACGCACTGAAAGTGCGAGGCCGAGCGTCAGCCTTGTCACATGTAACCTGATACAAGAGTGTGCGTTTCGTGCGTTGCGTGATTGGCAGTGGCCGTTGGACTACAGCTGCGGATCCCAGCTGAGGTCATAAACACGCGCGTTGGTGATATGGCCAGCCAGCCACCCAGATGCGTCCAGCGAGGCATGTGACTTGATGGAACCTGGATTGTCAAGGAGATGCATGTCGGGGCTGTGAGTCACTCTGTGTGTGTGTGTGTGCTTGCTCGCTTCTCGTTCTTAGACTCCCTTGAGTGAGGCTTGAATCGAATTCACGAGGAAATCAGCATCCTCCAAACGCTTGGAAATCATCCAGGTGGGTTCGGTGGGTATCGACCCCTTTGCGGGGACTGGGGGTCATTGGATGGATGGATGGATGGCATTTGGCTTTGAGGTCGTTAGCTACAACCCTACGACCCAAAAGCCATGAAACCCCTAAGCCCTGCTGAAATCGAAAGGTGCCTAGCCCAAGCACCCCAGGACCTCAGGAGCTTTTGCTGAGAGCGTGCGGTTTCTTGTGAAAAGAGCTATAGGCCTCAAAGCCAGCTGCTCCTGTATTCCCAATACAGAGGCATATAATATTGCCTGAGGCTTATCATACCATGCGTCTTTCACAGAAATCGCAACATCCACAATACGGTACCAACTCACAGCAGGGCTCTTTCAGCACGTCTGTGCGCACCCAACCTTTTGCTTCCTTTTTCGAACCCGCTTATATAGCCTTGCTCAGAGTTCAGGGATGTGGGGGCACGCAGCTTCCATCTCTGCGCCGCTTCCACACCTCAAGCCCGACCATAGCAAAGCAACAATCGGTGGCATGGTGCTCAAAACCATGACCACAACGCGTTTGGGTCAGGCCTGGTGTCTCTCATTGACGTGGACGAGTCTCTGCCGGGAGCCATCCGCTTTTCAGCTGGATTGGATAGCTGGATGGCTGCTAGCAGTTAGCACGGAGCCACGTGGTGCTGGCTTGAGAAACGTTCAGATTCCGAAGTTTTCCGTAGTGTGGAGTGCCTAGGAAAGGCTGGGTTTTTTCCTAGTGAAAAGAGGCAGAGGAAGACCTTTCGGGAGTGTAACTGGTACAGTTCAGTAAGGAGCAAATGCGAACTCTTCTCAACGCTTTGTGGCACCCAAGGTTTGGTGCTTGAGCTCTGCGAAGGCGGGGGAAGTTTGCCCTCCAAGTTCTTGCTGCTTTGGATGTCCTGGTTCTGAGGAGGGCCTTGCGTTCAATGGTTCAGATTGGTTCAGTATGATTCAATGATGGGTCCGCTGAACAGGGGGTGAGCTCTATGACCGCATTCAGCAGAAGCAGTACTACCCAGAGCAGGAGGCCATTCGGAAGGGTGGGCATAGCACAAAACAGGCATGGACCTTGCAAATTCTCAAAGTCTAGCTGGACTGTCCGGACGGTTCAGACTTGGGGAGTTCTCCGTTTCGTTGGTATCCGACGAGACTAGGAGTGGGAAAGGACATTGACGACAGTGCACAACTGGCTTCGAAGTTGAGATGCACCTGTGGATTCATTGTCGTGAATGGCAAGGTGTTAAACTTGTGAATCAATATGGCACTTCAGGCCAAAGCTGCTGTGCGATGTCTGCTGGAAGCAGTGGCATACATCCACAGCCACGGCATTATGCACAGGCCAGGCTGCAGCAGTTTGTCAGCTGTGCCCAGAGTTGAAATCTTCCGCTCCCAGGGATCTGAAGCCTGAAAACATCCTCCTGGCCGGGTGCCCATACAATTTGCAGAGCAATGTGTAAGAGGACGACGGAACAACGCCTGCGTGTTTGAGTTGCGATTCTTAACGTCACGTGCCAGCTTCTGTCCTGAGATTCGGAGGCCAGCCGCGTGAGCAACACAGAGCTGAAGATCTCTGACTTCGGGCTGGCAAAGATGTCCAAGGAGCATGCCAATGGGAGAGCGCCAATGTCCCGAAACTTCTGCTTTGCTTTAAAAAAACCGTCACTGCAGTTGGACAATGTTGAGAGTTGTCGAAGGGTTCGGACATCCGGGGTGTGGCGGGATGTTCACATAGGGCGATTCAGGTGACTCTTGTGACAGTCTGTTCTGGCGGTGACACTGACGAAGCTGAGACCCTTTTTGAAAAGCATGTTTTAGAGCTCCCGGTGCTTGCAGCTTAGGGTTTTGAGCGGCTTTTGGTGTTCATGCTTCTGTTTTTCGTTTGGCCCTACAAGGGCTTTTGGGTTTCTGGAGCTTTGGCGGTTGACGGTTTTGGGGTCTGTAATCCTTGCACCTCCGGGCGATCTAGAGCTTCTTGGGGCTCGTCTCTTCGTGCTCCGCGTTCTCTCCGCCCCCCGCAATGCGCAACCCTAGACCCTAATCCTGAACCAAGCTCACCCTAAACCCGCCACGAACCACGGGAGAAGAGGGGAAACCCTAAACCCTGAACCTCAACCCACTCCAAAGCCTAAAGCCGCGGATGGGGGAACCTTTTTTCTCTAAACTCTCATCCCAACCCTAAGCCCTAAAGCCTCATCCTAGACCCTAAACCCTCCATGAAGCACAGGGGGCTGGGGTGGAAACCCTAAACTCAACTTACCACGAACCAACTAGGAGGGGGGGATACCATGGAGGGGGGAAGAGGGGAGGAGGCGCGTGCATGAAGTGCATCACCCCCGGAACATTTTCGAGGGCTTTTCGGGTTTTGATAGTTTGGGGTGTTTAGGGTTGTGCTTTGAGAGCTGTAAGGGTGCAGAGTAGATTTGTCGGGTTTAGTTGAAAACCAGTGGGCGTTGCGTGGTTACGATAGCATGACTAAGCACAGGTTGCATTCAGTAGCTTCGGCTTGGAAGCTTTTGCCTATGATTTTTTATGTTATGGTCGCGGGTCAAAACGCTTCGGTTTACATGTAGTAGCTGAGTAACTTGCAATTGTCAGATGGTCAAGCAGTCTTCAGATGCCCCACTCCGCCCCCTTCGCTTCACGAACGCATGTGCGTATAGATGGTGTCAGCCAAAAGAATCAGAAAGAAGGAAAGAAAGACAGAGAGGGAGGGAGAACAACGCGCGGGGGGCTTGCCCCCTTGGCCCGGCAGAAGCAGAAGAAGAAGAAGAAGAAGAAGAAGAAGAAGAAGAAGAAGAAGAAGAAGAAGAAGAAGAAGAAGAAGAATAAGAAGAAGAAGAGAGCAGCGCTAAACGCACCCCTGTCATTCCCTTAGTCTTTGCAGTGTCGTTATACTGGCACAATCAGTAATGTGGACTCAGTTATAGCTGACAAGCATGCTAATAGTATTAGAGCACACTACAAGTATCAGTCGAAGTAGTCACTAAGTGGCCTGGCACCTATGTCGTTAGCAGGCCCATGAGTCGCCTCAGAGCGTGCGTGTAAGTGGTTTCATTGTGACAGCAACGGGGCAGGTCTTGGACTAAGCTACGAGTTATGAGTGAAGATGTATCGATCCGACGTCGATGTACTCGATTTGCATTACCGGACAAGTGCAGTTTCAGCTAGGCAGGGAATTTACATTGAACAAGCAATGAGCTAGCAGGTCGAGAGGCGGAGGAAGCACCGCGCACCGCACCCACGCAAGCCAGCGAAGCAGCCCGCCAAGTTTCTCAGGACTACCCTCGCCGCTTGCCACGCTCTCACTCCATTTGCGGTTCGGACTTCTACCTGGCGCCGGAGGTGATCAAGCAAGAGGACATTCAAACATGCTCACCAAGTAATGCACTACTGCAAAGCTTTCTTGCAACATCGGTGCAACCAATCCAAGATCCTGCTTTTGGACAAGGAGTATGGCCGAGAAATCGACATCTGGGCGCTGGGAGTACATGGCCCAGTTCCATCACTTCCATGGCCGACCCCGTGCCGGCACACAATGCAACACAAAGACACTGAGGTCATCACCTACGTCTTGCTCAGCGGATCCTTGCCCTTCTTTCACAACGTCTTGCACAAACTGCACGCCTGCTGTGAAAGAAAAGAACACACCCCTCATGACAGTACACGAAGCTTTCCATCAATTGTGTGAGGTACCGCCAAATTGTTGAGAGGGACCTGAGCTTTCCGGATCAGGCCGCGGCAGCATGCGGCAGCTTTGAAGTAATCCGAAATGATACTGAAGTAGACAAAACAAAGCAAGACTGCTTGACATTGCTCTTTTTTTTTTCTCCTCTCTTCGGCTCCTCCGGAATCCGGAAGGCCTGGAAGAACGTCTCCAAGGGTGCCTTGGACTTCATCCTCAGGCTCTTGCAGGCCCGATGCAGTCAGAAGTCACATAATGTCTCATGGGGCGGCTGCTGTCCAGAAAATTGGGGAGGTCCGGCCAGGGGACCGTCTTACCGCGGACCAGGCGCTGCAATTTTACTTGGCTGCCTCCTCACGCACTTCTTTTCGGGATATTTCTTCTGCAAAGGCACTAAGCCACCCTTGGCTCCGAAATGGTTCCAGCGCGCCACAGCCTTAAACGATGCAAAGACTCCAAGACACTAAGCAAGACTGCAAGACACTAAGCAGGCAAGGCCGTGTAAGACCGTGCAAGCGCGCTTGAAGCTCGCTTTGCTTTGCCAGGGCAAGCTTCAACAGCTTCACTACTGTCAGAAGCCTGGTCTCAGGGGCTTGACCAGTACATTTCACCATCTCCTGCTCTGCAGAGATGACGAAGCCCGCCTGAGGCCAATAGTCAGGGTATGGCGCCCACGGCAAACTACTACAACACCTACGGCGGCTACGGTGGAATGCCTCGCCCAGTGCCCGGCCCTCGCAAGGGCCCGCAGGGTCCTTCATTTTATGGGCCTTCCAGGGACCCTGGGTGCCAGCATTGGCCAGCATCCTATGTATCACCTTTCTGTGTCAAGAGATGAGGCTACATCCGCTGGAGCATGCGAGAAAGGCCTCCCCGGTTTGTCTTAATCAGTCTCGAGCCTTTGCAGAGCTCTTTGTTTGCAGAGCTGACGAATGACAGGTGTGAGAACCTACAGCTACGGCCTGCGATTCTCCGCCCGTGAGAGGCAATTCAAAAAAGTATGGGAGTGCGGCCAAGCCATGGTCCAAGATGGAGCAGAGGTCCCAGTCCTAAATAGTTGTTTGGCTTTCCTGGAGGCTGCTTCTTAGGGACTTGAAGAGAAGGCAAAAACAGAACATAGTTAGCAATGCCTTGTTCCGAAGAAGCGGCACCGATGTATCTAAGTTTACAGGCTCACAGCCTTGCGTGGCATGTGGCGTTCCTCTGTAAGATCTGTGAGTGCAGGTGCATGGCATTACCTTTATGCTGCATGGTCTGACTGTAGTCCTTAAAGACTGATGCCGCCTGGATGAGTCCTAACATGCACCTAACATGCACTGCGCTGCGTTCGAATCCATAGCGCTTCGTGGACACAGGCTCCCTGCACGCGGCACGTCTAATTAGGTGCACTCCGGCTTAGGCTCTGAGGAGGGCAGCGCTGTCCTCGGCTCTGCCGGTGCAGGCTCTCCAAAGGCAGGATGGACTCAGACCCGAACAAGAAGCTGACATTGAACACAGGGCAAGGCCAAGCGGTCCTCCACCAGACAGCCGCAAATCACGCGCAGTGCTCACAATGGATGGTCTCTGGTCCTTGCCTTTCCTACCAGCCGAGCAACATGCCTGCCGCAAAAGGGGTTTTGACATATTGTTTACATCGGATTTCAGCACTGGTCTTACTTCCGCATCGCATCCCTGCAAAAAGTCGACACCAGCTGCACCTGGAAAATTTGCCTCGCCGCACTTGGGATTAAGCTGGAGAACGGTTGAAGGCGCAAGTGTGCCAGGCCTGAAATCCATCGAAGTGCGGAGTGCCTGGAAGAGTAGTTTGCCATCTTTGGACTAAATGTTTGAGGCCGGACATGGCGGGACGCTCACAGGTGGCAGCTCCGCCTGCATCAGCACTGCCAAGCAAGGCTGCTCACAACTCATGATAGCTCGTGCGGATGCTCATGCTTGCTTCGCATGACAAGCATTGGCGGCAGTTTCGGCTGATCGTGGCAGATGGATCCATCAGCCCCCATCTTACTGGTTGTGGTCACCGCAAATTGAATGAAGTAGCTGGGCACGTGCTGACTTGCTGAGGTGGAGGATCCATCATGCAGATGCTGGAGCTGCCTCTGCCGCTGACCATGGGCAAGGCGGTTTGCTACTCCATGCAATCACTGGGTGACTTGGCGCGGCGTGCGGATTTTCTGGATGCTGCCCACAGCATCCCAAAAAGCAGTCCAACTGATGCTCACCTCCCAGTTTGATGTCAACAGGGCTGCTTGGTGTGCCAGCCAGCTGATGCTCATGATTCTCGCCTCCCTGATTGCTAAAAGCATGCCAGAACCTGTGAGTCTTGATTTCAAAAGTATTGTGTGTCTAGAAGTCACGACGTCCTACAAGTACGCATGCATGGCATAACTTATTTCTGGAATCAGCTGTAAGTGGCCGGCTCACCCTGCCAGATTGCCGCCTTACTGGAGAGTAAGCCCGCGTTCCGGTTTAAGGACTTGGAATGCATATCGTGGCATGAACTGCAACATGCCATTTTTCTCCAGGAGACGCAGTGAGCCACTTGTTGCCAGGAGCTTTGCGAGCAGAAAGGCGTCACATCTTTGGACGTCCAGATTCGTCTCCAAGGTGGCTTTGAGAGCTAGGAGCCGATACTTCACCTCTTGACTGTCTGCAGTTCCTGTACCGATTCAAAGCTTCTTAAGACCGATGTTCTCACAGGTTTGGATGGTCAGAGAAGGTGCCCCCTGCACACTGACGAAGACATTGCCATCGGACTCAGCACAAAGTAGCTTTTCAGCTTGGTCATCAAGTGATGCAGAGCAGTATGTGGCAACTTAGGAAGTCTTCCTGAACAATCTACAGATCAGCAAAATTCCAGTGATAGAGGCCAGGCTATGGAGCCAAGTTTATAGAAGTCTACGGATGCAACGTCGCTGTAAAACGGAGGCCCAGCTGCCACAGGAAAGTTCGCTGGCAATAGCGTCAGAGCACCACCAGCGCGGTGTGCAAGCTGGCAGGCACAAGTGGCGCGCACTTGCATCAACAAGATCTCTTCGAGTTCTTTGCTAACACGAGCCTGTAAATGCGCGAGACTAATTTTGTTCTGCGCAGAGGCAGCGTGGCCGAGATCCGCGGGATCAGATCGAGGAGCTCGAGGCATCTTCACTGCTGTCTAGGGTTCAGGTGATTTCAGGCGGTTGATGCTTTTGTGGCTTGTTGCACGCATGAGATGTGCAGGATGCCAACTTCAAGCTCACCCGGGCACCGAGCATAGCCTGGACATTTGCCTCCACTGTGCGCTGCAATGAGCTGATGCCAGATTTGAACGTTGGCCACTATGCCGCCCAGGCAACTGACCGCGTGGAACGCAGACTTGCAGAACTGGAGACCAGCTCTTCTGCTCAGACTTGCAAGCATGTCTTACATGAAGAGCCCCTCATTCGAAGAGATACTTGCAGGTGCAGTAAATGGATGGATCGGATAGTACGAACACCAGTCAGAACCCCTTACATCCCTCTACATGGTCAGGATGTTTGTGGCCAGCGGTGACCAAGTTCTGTTTTAAGTGTCCTGCCAACATTTGCCAGCAGGTTACCCGAGCTACAAGAATGCGGTGTTTCCGTGCTCTGAATGTCGAATTTCAGGCATTTTCAGGTGTCTAAAGCGAAGGCGGGACCGAGGCTCACCACAGCTGCAGGGCTCTGAGGATGGGTCTCAGGCGACTACACGGGAACCAGCTCAGCAAAGCTACAAAATGGGTTTTGTAGGCGGTTGCTGGCCTTATGGGGAAAGCCCAGCCAGCAGCTTCCGCGCGACACGAAAGCAAGAGTTCACTGGACTACACTTAGGGGGTCCCAGCATGGTCTCCTCCTGCAAGAGAATGCAGCAGTTTGTCGGCCTTTTCTGGAGGGATTAAGGCATTCGGGTGTGGTAGGATAGTGATTCATTCGCCCAGTTGCCAGAAGCCTGGGGCCTCGGATTTGTTTTGCTTTAACGCAGGACCCAGCTCAGCAAAGCACAAGGGTGAAGGGTGGCAAGACTCCACCAGTAACACAGACTGATGTTCTGAAGCCCCAAGCAAAGACCAGCCCGAATCCCCACCTTGGACGTACACACTATGACGCAATCGGTTGCAGTTGGAAACGGCTCTTTGCACCGTTCGTGATAAGACCCTATTTTGTTTGTATTTGTAGTAAGTCCCATATGGCTGCGGTAGGGCTCTGTTAGGTGGGGCATGGGTTGGGCGCAAGCGTACAGTATGCTTTCACCGTGAAACCTTCATGACAGATGTTGTTGGCACATGGGTGTCTTGGCGGTTTGTTGGCTCGGTTGTGTGTGTGTGTGTGTGTGTGTGTTTGTTTGTGTGTGTGTGTGTGTGTGTGTGTGTGTGTGTGTGTTTGTCTCTCTGTCTGTGTGTGTGTGTGTGTGTGTGTGTGTGTGTTTGTCTCTCTGTCTGTGTGTGTGTGTGTGTTTGTCTCTCTGTCTGTGTGTGTGTGTGTGTTTGTTTTTCGTGCCGGTCTCACTCAGTGTCTTGGTGTTCGTGTGTGTTTCTTCGCTCTCTCTCTCTCTCTATCTATCTATCTTTCTTTCTTTCTTTCTTTCTCTCTCTCTCTCTCTCCCTCTCTCGCTCTCTCTCTCTCTCTCTCTCTCTTTCTTGCTTTCCTTTACCTTGATGCTTCTGCCTCTTCATGGTGTCTGGTGCCGCCACGCCAGCCTCTTATAACTGCCTTCTGAAGAAGTGAGTTTTGTCGAGTCAAATCCAAACTAATCCAAATCGTCCACACGAATTTCGGTGTTTCGTTGCATCCTTTCCCACAGTTCTTGAGGGAAATGCACATGTCCAGAGTTTTGCACCCTTCGACAGAGACTGTGAAACAGGTGCTATTGTCTCCTTAACATTAGGAGTGAGAAGCAGGTGTTGGAACAGAACGTTTGAACAAATGAAGATCAGCTGCTTGAGAGGAGCGGCTGATCGCCACCACTGATGAAAGGACCGAGAGAGCCGGCTCCTTACGCAGCTCCCTCTGTATGTCGCCGACGAGAAGTCCAAAGCAGTTCCATAGCAGAGCAGGAATTTGCTGAAAATGTTCTGTCCATTTCTGAACGCCTCGCAGACGGTCGGCATAGCACGCCGTGAGATGAACGAAGTGCTGGTCGGGACCTTGGTCTCTACGGCTCCGGGTGGTGGCAGCAGCTGGCAGCATGCACTTTCAAAGACCGTCGGATTAAAGTTGGATGTCCGGCTGGTTGTTGGCTAAGGACAAAGCACTTCAGGATGTGAACCAGAAGATAACAGTCCGCCGCTCATGTGCTGGCATGGAGTCGTCACTAGGACGGGAGAATAACAGAGAGAAAGAGAAGGGGGGGGAGCCCTAAAGCATGCAGAAGAAGAAGGAGACAGACTCGAGAGGAAAAAGAACAAAGAGAAAGAGAGAGAGAGAGAGAGAGAAAGCCTACAAACTGCAGGGGGCAACCTCGCGGGCAACACCAATGCACCAACAGGGCGGAGCGCCACGACACCAACCCAACAACCACGGCCCACACAAGCCCACACCAGACACCCGCCACAGAGGCCTGGAGCAGAGACACCACACCAACACCACACAACCAGAGCCATAGAACTTGACGAAGCAGCCAGACAGCTCCAGCAGATCCTGGAGGGAGACCAGCCAACAGACAACCGGCAGCTCACACACACCCTGGCCACAACGGCAGAACTCATCCGCAGGGGCATCCACCGGATGGAACAGGTTGCCAGAGTGGATGACTGGCAAACATGGGGGGGGGGAGAGGTGGCGGCACAACTCCTGCAGCAGCTCAACAACGCCCCTGGGGGCCCCCCTGACCCACACCCCAGGCAAGAACAACAACGGCTGCAGACACAAGTCAGGGAAATACTACACACACACACACACACACACACACACACACACACACACACACACACACACACACACACACACACACACACACACACACACACACACACACACACACACACACACACACACACACACACACACACACACACACACACACACACACACACACACACACACACACACACACACACACACACACACACACACACACACACACACACACACACACACACACACACACACACACACACCACACACACACACACACACACACACACACACACACACACACACACACACACACACACACACACACACACACACACACACACACACACACACACACACACACACACACACACACACACACACACACACACACACACACCACACACACACACACCACACACACACACACACACACACACCACACACACACACACACACACACACACACACACACACACACACACACACACACACACACACACACACACACACACACACACACACACACACACACACACACACAGCAAGCACGAGACGCACACCAAGCCGTCATCGAAGCACCCCAGTGGTCCCAACCACCAATCCAAGCCCAGGCACCCCCCCATGGGGACCCCACATCACCACACGCACCCGCCACCCACACAACACCAATACACACGCAAGCCACCCACCCAGCGGATGTCCTGGAACTCAACAGAGGAGCGGTAGAAGACAATGCGAACAGACCACAACAACCACCGCCACCAACCCACGACGAACACATCGTTCAAGCACGTCAAATACTCGCACAGCTGGTCCCATTCCTGGTCCAGCAAGAGGCAGTGATGGCCACCCAAGCCATGAAAGCACTGGACGAGTGGCTGTCCAACAGATGGGGAGAACCCATCTACCTCGTTGACACACAAGCAGGGGGAGCCACCCCGGACGAAACACCCACACCCGACACCCTCCCCTGGCACCCCCCACCGCACAAACCGCACACCACCACCACCAACAATGCACAACACCCACCACACATACCGTCACACCACCACCACACCAGTCCCGGAGGGCAAGGCGAACCCACAGAGGAATTCACCTCACCGAGAAGCGAAACGTCGGAGGAGGGGCAGATGATCACACGTGGGAGACTACAACGCCGCGGTTCCCAACTACCCGATCACGACTCGAGACGCCGAAGAACACATGAGGGGGCAAGCAGTGATTAGAATAGACCCAACCACGCCGGCCAGAGTGGGGGCACAGTGCGGGGGACCTCAAGTGTGTTGTGTTTGTAGACATCCCACATCCCGTATTAGCATCCGCAAAGGGGAGGAAAGCCGCAACCCTGGGCCTGGCGAGTACCAGTAGAAACAACAAGTAGCAAACTTCGAGGCTGAACAGAGTGGGGGAACCCGAGGGCCAAAACTAGATGGGGATAATTGGCATGGGGGCATTCCGTTCGTATTGCTGAATTCCTGGGGGAAACCACACGCCTCGTGATTTCAGAGGGGCCGTGAAAACCGTGGCCCTTCCTAACCAACGGACCCGTGGACTTCGCGCACCCTTAGGGGCAGCCTTCCCTTCGGGGGGGGCTAAGCGCGCAGGAGAGAGAGAGAGAGAGAGAGAGAGAGAGAGAGAGAGAGAGAGAGAAAGAGGGCCTTCCGAACAAACTGACCCTTGGACTTCACGCGCCCCTCGGGGCGGCCTTCCTTTCGGGGGGGGCCATGCGTGCAGGAGAGAGAGAGAGAGAGAGAGAAAGAGAGAGAGAGAGAGAGAGAGAGAGAGAGAGAGAGAGAGAGAGAGAGAGCAAGCAGCGAGGGGTTAAGCGCGCTGCAAGCAAGCAAGCAGCGGGCCAGCGCGGCCGGGGCGCCTTTGAGGGGCCCCTACGCTGGGTAGAAGAAGAAGAGGAGGAAGAGAGAGAGAGAGAGAGAGAGAGAGAGAGAGAGAGAGAGAGAGAGAGAAGGGGGCGAGGACTCCCGAATACCGGGGCAGGCATCAGCTGGGGGGCTCTGCCCCCGGGCCGTCGGGGCCGGTGTCTTCCCCTCAGGGGGGGCACCTTCGCAAGAAGAAAATGGGGCGTGGGAGGTTGACTTCAGGAAGCTTACCAAGGATGAGGGACGCCGTGGGGGAACAGGGTTGGGGGTTAAAAATGGACCTCGTAGGTGGGCTGCTGTGGCGCGGCCGAAGAGCGGCCGAAGCGCGGGTGCTAGGGGTCTCTGAGGAGCAGGAGTGGGGCGCGGCTTGGCGTGCGGTTTGCCCCTAGCCCCAAAGAAAAAAATAGAGAACGAGAGATGCTTAGGGTATATGGGGGTATAGGGGTAAGGGGGAAAACGCGTCTCGCCTTCACAGGCCCAGCACCAGTGTCATTTGGAGCGGTCCCGAATACAGGGGCAGGCGTGACGCCCGGGGGCTTGCCCCCATGC
The DNA here is from genome assembly GCA_905221605.1 of Symbiodinium natans. Lineage (NCBI taxonomy): Eukaryota > Dinophyceae > Suessiales > Symbiodiniaceae > Symbiodinium > Symbiodinium natans. Next base: position 19,177 of record CAJNDS010002188.1, on the reverse strand, counting down.
CCCCAGAAAGAAAGAAAGAAAGAAGGATGGAAGGAAGGAAAGAAAGAAAGAAAGAGCGAGAGACAAAGAAAACGAAAGAAGAGCGTGCAAGGATAAGGGGGCTTGTGAGTAGGACGAGACACCCTGTCGTTTTTCTGTCCGTAGGTCGTGCTCGTATGCGAGTGCTCGGAAGGAGAGAGATGAGAGAGCGACAAATGTGAGTCACAACAGGTCACAGCTTCCGGTCGCAAGAGTCACACTCGGAATGCTGAGGGTCTGAAGGATGACGACGCAGCCATCCTTCGCGACCTTGACGAAGTCAGGCAAGAGGGACCTATGATAGTCATTGGAAGAACTGTAGCAGTCCCTAGCAACTGGCCAGGCAACACAGCAACTCCGTGAAGCAGCTGGATGCAAAGCACCACAAGGACATTGCTCTTGGCACTCTGAAGAATTGTGAAAGATTTAACTTGGGCTTGTCCCATTTAGGCATGGGGTCTTTTCGCCATGACGATGTGCGTTCATCGGGGAGTCAGAACGAGTCGTCTGCATCCCTTGGGAGATGTTGGCTCCTGTGGGCTATAGCAAGCCGAAGAATTACACGACACGCGCAGGAGATCCTGGACCAACTCGATGCCTTTGGTCTTCGGGTGGATGAGCAGCCCGAACCCCGAAGTCCAACCTTGTGCCAGCATCTGGTCAACCTTTGTCAATGTTTGTCAAAGCACGTGAGCAGTTGGAAAGAAGTCCTGGAAATGTTGGCTAGCAACTGCCAGCACATGATCTTCCAGGTTTGATGAGGTCAATGCCAGCCTCGACAAGCTACAGGAGGAGGACTACCGCCTGGACACGGAGGACTGACGATTGATGCTAATAGCGGAAGCTATCACTACAGAAGCTGTGATCTTGAAGATCAATATAGATCAACACTGTGAGAGAGCTGCTGCCAGGCGCAAGCGACAAAGGAGGATCACAGGATACAGCTCGAATCTCACCTGGATGAGCTGCAGAGATTGGAGGAGGCCAAGGCCTGGCACACCCTCGTTCGAATTGTGAGCAGTTCGGAGCAGCTCGGGATCTCAAGATGAGGTAAGCCATGGTAAGCCTAAGCCGCATGAACGCTTAGGTGAGCGTGAACCTGTGGCAATCAGAGGGCAACGCAATGGCCGAAAGGATCACAAAGGACCTTGTGATCACATGCCGTTGAAGCCCTTGATTCGACATCGACTAGAGGCCGCTCTGTCATTGCTACTTGGTAAATGAACCAATTCCACAAGATCAGCGGAAGACACGCAGGACGTGGAATCCTTGAAGGAGCAGATGAAAGAGGCCTACCCGGCCTCTACCCTCTCTTTGCACATAAAACTCACACGGAAAGAAGATGCAAGAAAGTGCAAGTGTCAGGAACTGGCCGACCTGAACACGCGCTTCGGAAATGCCAGGGGCCATGTCCAAGAAGCGCTGCGCGCAAGCTTCCAGATCCGGCATCGATCCGCAGAGTGACCAAGGAGTGTGAACTGACCACTCAGAGACTGACGAAGGCTGCATCTTGTTGATTCGCGTGCTCTGCTGATTCATGTCAAACAGCGAGCAGAAGTCAACAGCACATGATAGTCGGGGCCGTAATGCCAGTACAGAAAGAGCCGAGTTCGGTCAAGTGCTAATGGCCTTTGTGGCAGGAGCAGTCGGAACGAGTAGCACGGGACGACATGTTGGACAGGCTCGGGCATACATGATATGCAAAAAGTCACGATGTCATCAAAGCGCCACCCACGTGGCTTTCATGACAGCCCGTGGCAAGGGCCAGGAGATCATGCTTGTGCCTGCAAGCAAAAGCATGACTTGTCAGGACCCTACAAGAGACCACCAGCCGCTTGGATGCGGAGTTGGTCAGGCTCGACAGCGACACTCAGGACCAACAAACTTTAGCCGACTGCGGCTTCTAGATAAATACAGGTTCCAGCAGGATCGAGAGGGCTGTCATATGCTGTCTCATCACACATCACTCTCTCACCAGGACAAGTTCAAAGAGGCGAGGGATGCCTTGGAGGACGCATGTGGCTCTGTCTTCGGCAAGGGTCATGGGATGGTTCTCTTGACATTTCTCGCGCGGCGCATCGTGACACACAACGCGGGACGGCAGTGCGAAATACTTTTGCCCGAATGGCCACTGGCTCAAGCTTATTCACATGGAAACAGGCCTCCAGCCCATTGGCCATATGCGCGCACTGAAGAGGCGGGCAGCAGATGTATAGCAGCAGTGTGCCTGACAGGGTGGCGCATTTTGGACAGTGCTTGCTTGTGCTGCTGGCTATCGCCACTCTTCAGCTCGCCAAGGCGCCTGACTACTGGCTTCATCCTTCTCATCCTTGTCGGTTTAAGTGCCAGCGCATTGCATTCCGATGGCCGCTCGTCCGAGAGAAGCCGCTCTTTTGCTAGTCGCGCGGATTGTCCCTCTAGCAGTTGGAGCTTTCATTTGCGATTCCACCTTGCTGTCCTGTGCGCGGATTGATGGCGTATTGCAGCAGCTAGGGAGCGCAAGTCGGACGGCATACCAGTGATGCAGGACCTTTTGTGTCGGTTGTCCAAGCTTAAGTAGATATCGACAACAAAAACCTTGCATTTTCCATCATCTCCAGAAGCAATGCCCGATTTTTTGGGGGTGTTGGTATTCTTCGGAGCCGTAGCCGTCTGTGTCCCAGTTCGCCTCCATATATTTTTGGCCATGTGGGTCTGGGGCTTCAGCAGCCCACGAGATCCCGCGAGACCCTGAACTTTATGACGTATTACCCTAATGCCGCTGCAGGGTCGCAATTCACTGCAGTTTTGGTCTTTTGCAGCCTTTGGGGGCCTTTGGGAAGCTTCTTTACATTTGGGGTCGAGGCTACTGTATCGAGTATAGATTCGAATTCGCACGCCAGGTTGGGCTGGCCAACTAGCGCCGTCAGGCTTGGGAATATGCACTGGGCTCCTCCTTGCAGTGATTCATTTTCCTGATTCTGGGGTGGTAAGACAAGTTCCCTGGAGATGTAAGATGGGAATTTGCAGCCTTGTTGCTGTACTAACGGCAGCTCGGCAGCAGTATGCGTTGTTAGCAACATCGAGTCATGAGGCCTCATCCCGGCTGCCAGGAGACAAACATGAACGACAGTCCACACTCAGCCACTCGGAGTGACAACTCAGGCATATGCTGCAACATATCCGTGGACACTGCTGCCAGCTTGGGGGACACTGCAACGACCCATAGCAAAGCGCTGGGTGACATTGCCTGCTGTGGTACTCATTGCCACTGTCTACATTCTTTGCATTCTGAAGAAGCATCCCCCCTCCACTTACGCTCACGACGCCAAATGGTGCGCATTTGGGCTTTGGCTCACGACGATGGTGTACCCCTTCTATGAGGCTGGCAAGGCATATGGCTTCAAGACGTTTTGCGACTTTGCCCTTGCGTTCGCAGTCAGTTTAGAGAGTGTGGTTCTCGGCTGGATTGTGTGCATATTCCAAACTCGCGACTTGGCTGATGGATTCAGCACAGTATCTTATACAGGCTTTTAAACGACAGACCTACGCAATACAGATTTATCAAGTTCTATGCTGAGGAATGCGGCAAATGAAGACAGCAGGTGCACCGAGAATCTGCGACTCCAGTGCTTGGATGTTCGTCATGTGCGGTGCTTTTGTTGCGAACGCTGTTTGCACGGCAATGCAGCGTGGTCTTCAGAGTGACCTTGGGCTGGTGGCTGCGTTGATTATCCGAACAGTGTTCATCACGATCTGGCTGGTATACACAATCGATGTATGCAGGACGCTGGACACCAGCTGTGGAAGCATCGTCGACACACACATGTGAAAGCATCGTCGAGACACACACACACACAGAGCTTACATCGAGTTTTCCAGCCCCTCTCGAAACTGGAGTCTCTATCATTTCCTCTGTGAAAACTTGGCTCCATAGCTGGAGGCTGGTTTGTCACATGTTGAGTGGGGCCGGCCATTGCGGTCTCCTCCTTGTTTTTTGTTGGTCTTGGCTCTTCATGGTCAGGGCTTTCCTAGCTCAGGACACAGGTTCTAGCGGCTTTAGCGCTGTCAACCCATGTGGAGTCTGTTTCACTTGTAGCATCCAGCGAGAAGGACCTTGGCATACAGTCTGCATCGACTCCGAAGAGAGATTCAACGAGTGAGAGGCCCTCCCAAGCAACAAGCCCGATGGGCAGCGCGCATTGTATGCAGACGACTCAGCTTCTATCATGTTTTCGGAAGAAATCATCGGACTTGGATACAGAACAAAAGGGCAATTGTGTGCACAAACTGAGGTATGGAGTTCATGATATGTGCAACACTGGGCATCACCACCTATAGCACCTGGCTTGTTATCAACATCATCAAGTTCGTGGAGCTCGTAGACCCAGACAAGTACGATGAGATCAAGAGGACCTGTTGGTTCTACTTGAGCTGCTCGGTTGCAAGAGATGTACATTAGGTTCTCCTGAGCGCCATGGCGCCGTGCATGGCTTGCAGGCGTGAGTTCTTCATTTGATGAAGCTGCGCATAGGCTGCGTCCGAGCAGTTCCATCCCATCACAAGATCTCACAAGTATAGTTGCATCACTAGCCAAGCTAAGGTATGATCCGTCGCTTTGATGGTGTGACAACCTTAGTTACAACAGAGTACGGATCTGTCAGTGTCTCCAGAGCACCCGTGCAGCGACTGCTGTTGAAAGCCAACATGGCGAACGTTGCGGGCTCATGAGACCAACGCAGGTCATCAATGCCGTGGGCGTGACAACCTTACAACACACTCTGGAGCGTATTAGTGCAGCAAACGCATTTGACAGCAAGTATTGCGGGCTGATGGCCACTACCCGTAGATCATCAGTGCCCAAGGTTGCTTTTCTGTCTGGTATCCTGTGGCAAGATCAACCTCCTGCAGATGAGGATGAAGAGTCCAGAGCTTAGAAGTACATCCGACCGGCGAGCTGCCGGACATCCGCACAATCTAAATCGGCCGACTGGTCGACAGAGATCTTTGAACCATATTGAGAGATCGAGCCATCGTCCAAGGATAAGATCACGCAGCAGCACGCGAGGGCTCACTTCCATGTCACAGTTGCTGACACTGGACGATCAGGTCGCAGCACCACTAGATCATGTTATTCTGATCACGGCATCAATCCATCATGAATGCATCATCAGACGGAGTGACTGGAATGCGTCCGGTTTGCATGTCGCAGGCCGTCTATGGTGAGGTGGTAAAGCAGTTGGCGAGCCGTGGATTTCGCCTCGGCGCCCTCCTGCACTTCTGGGAGCAGCTTCTCACTGGGGAGGTGATGCCTGCGTTTGATCCAAGCTCCTTGGGCTGCTTTTTTTTGATCGAAGTTCGGGCGAAACGCTGGTCACCACTGGTATTCACTAGTAGTGGCACAAGCTGATTTAATGCTTCTGTTTTCTTATGCTGTCACGCAGGCCCAGGGCCCAGGGCAGGCTGTAACTAAGGGCAGGGCGGGCCGAAAGAGTGGAACAGTTGAGTTTTAGGAAGCGAAAGCATGCAAGAGTGTGCATCCATTGTCGCGCCTCGACTACCTCTTTCAGTGCCCAGGACGGTCGCAAACCAACGACGTCGTGCGGGAAGCCATCATCCCTGAGTCTCGAGTTGGGCACGATGGCCTGGCGCTGGCATCGGTCTGGGCAGATGGGGAGTACACAAGGCCTCAGTGTATGGTCACACACAATTGGACGAACACCTTTGCAAACTTAGCCCCCTGCCTCAACTTTGCTGCAGAACCTCATAGTTGATGTCTGCATTTGTCATCTGCACAGCTGAACTACAGGTCAGGAATGTAGACGAGTTCTCAAGAGGGCAGGATGACACTGCGCCGAGGTAGCTGCTGTCGTAGCCGATGCCTTGGGGCGCCTGCACCTGAGTAACGCAGCATCGCTTCGTGTCACCATTGCCGTCTCCACTTCTATCTAGAGCCTATCCGCACAACGAAGTTACTGAGGACACGTGTATTCAGACATTTCTGAGCTGATCGCAACGAAGCCTGGGGTTCGTGAGATCGAGGCTCAGCTGGCCGACAAGCTTGATGTCACCTACTGGATATGCGTGCTGCGGCTTCATCAGACAAACCACACAGTCTTGCCAGACAACCTTGCAAGGGCTATCAGAGGCTACAAACGTGAGGCTTCAACTGACAGCAACAGGAGAATCACAGGGATGTTGTCGGGTTAGTGAGAATGCCTTGTCTGAGTGGTCTGCAATGTCAAGCCCTCTTGGTACGAAGTCCTGCTTGAGGCTTTCTCCATCAATCAGCACGCCAGCATTTGTTCCGGCTTTGGACCCGAGCCTCCTGATGGTACACGTGAATGGAAAGCCTGGAACTCCAAAAGGTACGACTCCGTCACCGGAGAAGCCTTCCCACTGTGCGACTGCAGAACAGAGAAGGTGTTCAGCCATACCGATGCACGATGCGAACTCAACAAGTTTGATGCGGCCTGGCATGAACGGAAAAAGTAAGCGAATGAAGTGAGCGAACAGCAGTACACTTGCTTCATAAGTTTCCGAGGACACAAGAAGATTTATCTTTCGCTCAGGCTGTTAGGAAGTGCGTACCTCCGTGCAGGATCCTGTTAATAAAATCATGAATGGCGTGAACCTAACGCTTTTCTACATGCTGTGACATCAGGTTTGTGATGCGACACACTAGCCTGCTGCAGAGTGAAGTGAGTTCAACCCTCCCCCTCTCCCCTCCCCCCCCTGCCCCCTCCTCTCCCCTCCCTGTCCCCCGACCCTCCCTCCTCCATACTCCCATTCTCTCCTCCCCATTCCCCTCGCCCCCCTCTCCGCCCCCCCGCCTCCAGCAACCCTCCTCCGCTGCAATTGCCGTAGCAATTTGCCCGTCCCCTGCTTCGCTCTGCTATCGTAGTTCGTCTGTCACGCTTCCGTCTGTACTGACTGTTAGCTGTTCGTATTGCAGAACGATCTCGTGGTTGTGGCTTCCGGGGCATCCAACCCTGCTGAGGACATGATGACGTATCTCGCCGAAGAAGCGACTTGGCTCATTCGAGGCTGATCGGTTGGAACGCGCTAGTTTTTTTGTGAAATTCCTTGAAGCGGCATGGAAAGGAAAGGGGATTAGCTACCCGCCGGAACTACCAAAACCCTGGACCCCAAACACTTTAAGCTTTAAGCCGTGCGGGCTGGATCCGCGGCCACAACTGTGGCTGCCGCCAGCACCACGGCATCGCGCTTTGCTCCTGCGGCTGGAGGACTGCTGGGCTGCAGGTATCTGCAGGTCTAGATTCACGAACTGTTCATTCTTGCTGGGCCTGCTAGCTTTCCAGCCGGAAGACGGCAAGTCCTTTCGGGGGCGAAGGGCTTTTTTTCGGGCTTTGGGATGACGGCATTGTGGACTTGCGGTGAAGGCGGCACAGGCTCAAGCGCCCACAACATCCCACAACTATGGGGGTCAGTGTTTAGGTCTTAGATGTAGCTTAAGGGCTTCGGGACCAGGGTGGGTTAGGGCTCAGGACTTAGGTTGTTGGCTTTTGGGGCTGCGTGCGTCAGGGTTTAGGACAGCCACAGGGGAAAGGGTAGAGGTGGGCACAGAACGGCACATGCGCTATGCCCCAGTCGAGGTGAGATGCTTTGGGCAGCTCATTGTGGTGGATGCCGAATTTGAAGTTTTGTATCGAGCATGGTGTGTTGCTGAGATTGTGGAGGCCAACGTACTTCGTATACCTGCAAGGATACAAGTTTCATCTCAACAAGCTGTTGACCTCAACTACGACAAATTGGCGCTGTTGGATGTCAGGGATTGCTCCGCTTCATCCCAGCCGGACAAAGACATGATTCTCAAGAAAATTTCAGACGTGGATGCCTTCAACCTAAGTCACTTGGTACGCAAAACAGCCGGGAGGGTACAAACAATTCTTAAACGGATCGTGCAATGCCCTGCCAAAAAGGTGGGCCAAAACCATAAGATGTGCTGCAATTAAGCCACACTTGTAGCATTCCAAACGAAGCTCACCCACATTCCTGCAACACCCTGCCATATGCAAAGCTGATGTGCTGAAACATCGGCAGGAGTAGTCTGACGCCTCGTAGAGTGAAATCATACACTACGTTGATTCGTTACAAAGTATTATTTCATGGGTTTTTTCCCGTTCTCAATTTCTCTTGTCGCTCGCACCCAGTAAAGATAAAATGATGATTGGGTCTTTGCAATCATTTTTTTTTGCCCGTAATGCGTTATATTGGCGGGGCGCAATGAAAGTATAATAAAAGGAAAAAAAGAGCCGTGCGAACAAAAGCCTTGTTCATTTAGACGGGGTTCTTATCGCCTTCACTTATACTATTTGGGCATTTTCTACAACCATTTCCTACATCTATCCTGGAAAGACATACCTTAATCATATTTAAGCATGCCTTCCCAAAAGTATTCAGATTTGCTGAGCAGAGGATTGCAGCATCTGGTTTTCAGTACAGAAACTGGCTTGTTCGGACGCTGGGTCGACGGACAAGAACGCTCGCGACAAGTTGGCAGAATTCTGCGACGATGCACGGGTCCTTTGGGAGGTAGAGTGGCTGAAGATGACCTAAGAAGTTCATCACATAGATGTTGCTCAATGTGTTCTTTCTTCAACAAGCTCAATGAAGAGACTTCCGAGAATTCGGACAGTAGCGCTTCAGAAGCTGAGTCATGGTCTGACTCTGCTTGACCGCACCTCACAGTACAGTGCCACAGCGATCAAGACCAAGACGCTGCTCGAATGAGAAACATGCTAATACCGTAGGGTTACTTGTTCACAGCGCGATGTGGAAAAGCACTCCGTTACGTTAATTCACAGCCGCGCGGCAGCTGCACGGCTGCTGGAAGCCGGGGTGGCGAGCAAAAGCCACTTTGATGAAGTTCGATTGTTTTTTGAAATTCAATAGCTTCTGACAAGTTATCCGCGTGAAAGTTGTACAGCAATAGAAGTACACTCCATAGGGCTGCGTGCTCTACAGGGGCCTCAATAAAGTACAGAGCCAAAGAGCTTTATCTCAATCTTTAGCGGCCAGCAAGCAGCGAAAGCTTGCTAGAGGTCCAGCGATTGTGCTTTCCTCTGCTTGCACAGCGCAGAGGTTGTTGGTTGTTCAGTGATGTCCGTGCGTCAAACAAGATTTCGCCACAGTACGTGACTGAGAGGGCAGATTCGTTTCTACAGGTGTGGATCCGGACTCTTCGTTGCAGTCTTGGAGTAGCATCACTCAAGAACTGCACAGGACACTCGCCAATCACTGTCCACCACCTTCCAAACTCAGGCTCAGTGGTGTTTATGAGGGCCGAGCGCTGCTGAGTCAATTTCAAGCAGGTGTCTGAACTATCCGAAAGAACTGACAAACACTTCGACCAGCTAGAGCACACCGTCGAGCACAAGGCAGGAATCCCGTTTTGCAGCATGCGGTACACAGAATGCAGGCATTTCCGCATCCTGGCATTGCGTAGAGCACAGCTTGGACTAGGATGAGAAGATCCACACGCGCGTGGACGAGCTAACAGCCAAAAGCGAGGCCACTTTTCAAAGCCGGGCACCAAGACCGTTGGCAGCATCTCAAGTCGCAGGAGCCCAGGAGATGTGGCACAACGTGGCACGCAAGGTATTGCTGAGCGAATGGATGCGATGGTACAAGAAGAGCGGGCGAGGCAGAATATGCTTCTTCATATTTCTTCATGCTTCATGAGTCTCATGACCATTGGACTTTTTGCGCAGGCTGGGTCAGCTCAACCAAGACCTGTCCGAGAGTGTCATCAAAGTTCGTTCGGACTTGCATTCGGCGATAGAGCGAGCCGCCGGCTTAGCACGAGCTGCTGATCACGTTTCACGCATGATCAGCCGAGCAATGTTAATTGAAAGGTCAGGACAGACTACGAAGAAGAAGCAGCACGTTTAGACGCAGTCAGCTGCTCAATCCGCTGAGCAGCAGCTTGCGGGGAAAGGCAGCGCCCGAGCACGTTGTAACTTGCCGCTTGCTGTTGCCCCAGGACTTGGGCGACTTGCACATGAAGTACGATGTGGCCAAGCAAGAAATCAACTTCTTCCAATCTAAGCTGAAGGACAAGCATCACGATACCATCAATATTGAGCGTTGATTCCTCCGCGAAAGATCCGCAATAGGAAAGTAAAGTCTCTTTCGTGGAAGTTCTTGCGTAACCCAGGTTCTGTCCTACGATGCGAGCAACTTCCGGGCTTTAGGTTTCCTGCGAAACTGCCAATCCGAATCCGTGGCTTTTTGCAACTTAGATTCCAAAGCCGCATTCATCCGTCTCGACCGACCTCCAAAGCAAGCAAGTACGAAGTCCTCAGGGCAGGGTTGTCGCAAAGTCGCGGGTAAGTCATCTTGGACGTTCCCAAGTTCCGGACCTACCGGCTCAAGGGTCTATGAAGATCTACAGGGCCTGGCATCGACGGCCCTTTGTTCTGCGACTCATATCTCTTACATATTGCACCGAAGTGTTGTCGCATTCCAGGAATTGCGAGGTATCTCATCACTCTGTACGTTTTTGGGCTTTAAGCCCTTAACACTAACCTTTTAGGGTGTTGTGTTTGGGATTCGTCTGGCTAGCCTTGAAAGTTCAGGGATTCAGGGCCTGACATCAGTTGGGCTGATACCGGCAAACCGGTACAGCAATGGGTCCGCCAAAGTTCCGCGAAATGATGTTTTCCGCGAACTCGAAGAAGCTCATTCAAGATTCAGGGTCAAAGATCTATCAATATCTACCACTACTGTCAGACCTTTGTTGCAGCAGCTGGGCTCATTTTGACTTGGCTGGACTGCGAGGAACAGCGCGACTGGACAGAGAAGTGCCTCGCAGAAAGCGGGTCTGTAACTCGATCAGCAGCCCTGGAGTCTCAGGCCTCAAGACGTTGGAAGCAGGGCTCTTGCGGGTGCTACAAGCATGCGCGGTGTCGCACATAAGCAATGGTGACAGGAAGGCTTGGCAGCTACAACGAAGATGCTACATGCTCTTCGAGACGATGCTGCCCTTCCCTTTGAGACGACGTTACTTCTGGCAAAGCGATTCGCTGATTCACGGGTGTCAGGTCAGTTTCCGTGAGAAGATGGCTAAATACATCAGCATTTTGCAGCACTCGCCTGCGGCCCAACTTTATATTCACCGAGCTTACTTTGGACTCATTTAGTCGGTTTGGACTCCGTGGACTGCTTTCCCCACTGAAGGTCTGATCAGCAGGGTGAAGCCCTCAATTCGGCAGCGACCCTGGTTTTCCTTTTAACCCAACTGCCCTCAACAGAAGCTACCCTTAGCCGACTATCCACAGCTGCACCTGGAGCGCCCTGCTCAGCTGGAGCTCAACCGCACGTCGATGAGGGCAGAACTGGACGCGCTGCTCAAGGACCATCAGGCAGGCGACGTGGGCCATTCAGTTTGAGTGTGTATGGCAAAGCTTTCACAGTTTCCTGTTTCTAGTTAACTGAACGCGAAAGGTGATCAGCATAGGAGAGTGGAGCACAAACATGGCTTGGACGCGCAGGAATACACTGGTGACATGGATAGCTGGGCGAAGGACACCAATGTCCAGGCAACGAGATACACGTTCTACTAAATCGCAATCGTGGCAATCGCTTTCAGCTTGCGGGCAGGAGCATGCTGCATGTCGCATCTTGGAAGAACTTTGCAGGTTGAGAGACTCTTCCGCGCACTTGAGCCGACAAAGGCTGGGAAGACGATCTGCCGTTGGCAGGGGCAGCCGTATTTCGGTTGAAGCAATGCCCCTCAGGTTGAATGGAGAATAGAGAGGGCCATGCACAAGTCGAAGGCAGAGTCTGGATCAGCTGAATCAATTCTGAATCAACTCTGCTTCTTTTTCTGAGCATGCTTCGTGAAGTGTTTCGACAAAAAGAAGTAACGAAGGAGCTCAGAAAGCCTCTGGCTTTGAAGTCTTCCGCCTTCGGCATCAAAGGCCAGTTGAGAGTGACCAGCGGCCGAGTGCATACAGTGTTGTGAGCCTCTGTCTGTCAGCATCTGTCAGCGTTCTCGCGAGGGATAAAAGTCGGACAAGAGTGCCATACATGAGTCCCCTCACGCACCTTCCTCTGCGTTCTTCTCTGCGTTACTCTTCTCTGTTCTCAGGCATTCAGGAGGGCTTTATGGAGTTCTACCCTGAAGGGAACAACAACTCGCCAGAGGGCAAGGCGCGAGCTGCCTCAAATCGTGTGGCTGCAAATGCTTGTGGCTCTGGAATGCTCTGGATCTGTAACTGCTCCCGCATCGTGCTGCATTGATAGCTGGAGGCGGTACTGCGCCTCTACGTTCCACCTCAGGCACACAGCTTGGTGGCTCTCTGTCTCATTCCATTCCATTTCGGGATTCAATCCAGCAACCACCACTGGCTACTCCGTCATGGCTAATGTTAGACTTTAGCATATGCTGTCACACGTGCAAGAGATAAAGTCTGCAGAAGAAGACCCCAGAGGCCCACGTCCGCTACCAGTGTTGGGTTGGCAAAGACTCGGACGGCGCGAAAGAGTCGCATTCTCAGATGAGGTTCAGCGAAGCTTCAAGCCGCAGTCTGCTTCGGTCACAGTATTCCAATTGGTTCCAATGGGTTGCAGTGTTCCCAATGGCATTTAGAAACATGAATTGCCTGAAACATGTCGGGCTCGGCTGGTCGTGGGGCGTCGTGGGTCAGGCTGTTCGGCCCGAAACGAAACGGGAGCCAGGACAAGACGGGGCTGCTGGACATGGGCCCTTCAATTTTGGCTACTCAAACAGACAAAGCCATGGGATGCAGACTCACAAGCTCTGCGGCTCTGCGAAAGGGTAATGATGACTGAAAGACTGAGCCCGCAACGGCAAAAAACTCCAACCCCTAAAGCAAGGTGGGGATCCACAATCCCACCTGACGCTGGAAAGCACCGTGACAAAAAGTGGAGAGCAAGCCAAGCACCAAAATACGGAGTCTTCTTCACGAGTTTTTGCTTGTGTGTCTGAAATTGCGTCGCATCTTGCACAGTGCTGGAGACTGAGGCGAGCTCCGTCGACAGACACGTTATATGTGGACATGTTCCTCTCAGACTGGGAGGACTCCAAGTCATGCATCGTTGGTACCAGGTTTTCCAGTGCATTGCAATGGCTTGAGCTAGTGAGCTAGTGCCAGTCGCAGGCAAAGATAGCCTGTATATCGTTCAAGCTCTACTTTCAGAAGCCCTTTCAGCAACACAGACTTTGCACATTGCATAGGCTGCCCTTTTCTGGTGCCTAGTTATTCGGCACTCTTACGTCTGAAGGACCAGCTCACGGAGGAGGGTGCAATACTCGTGCTGTTGGAGGCTCCACTTAAGTCTGCTGAAAGAAGCAATTTTGGCACAATTGCTGCCCGGGGCGGTGTCTCAAAGGTGCTGAGGGACTACAACAACGATGATGCGCCATGTGCTTACTGGGCCGCATCCGTGGGGAGCAACACTCACCAACTCGAGAGGTAGCAGCGGTGCATTGGGATTGCACACCAACAAGGTCCTTGTCCAGGGAGATCCGCATCAACAGCGCTTAAAGGTGCCTGGCTGATCATACCAAAAGCCACTCGTTTTGAGGGGAATCTTTGTGCCGATTCAGAAGCTTGCAGTGCTTGAGGCCAGAAGCTGCAGATTGCCCAGCGCATCCCCGGCACATCCCTCGGTCTGCACAAAAGCAAAGCGAAGCACCCCGTGTTAACGTTGTGCAAAAAGGTGGCAAAGCTAATTGTTAGCATGTGTTGAGCACCCACAACACTAGATGACATTTCGTCACATCTGCATGTTTCCAGAGTAGCTCGATGCTCGTGCCTGGCGACTCCATCTGGCAATAAATTCATATATATATACACAGTATCTCACTCACATGTATATGCCAAACCGGAAAGCCAGCGCAGAAGGTTTCATTGTGCTCCATGCTTGATGCAAAGCACCGAGCAGAAAGAGGCACAACTCGCATCTCACCCGACTGATCGAAAACATGTTTCTCTCTCACACGTGGCTCACGGCATGTTCTGGTTTGGAGGGAAAGTAGCAGAAACACACATAAGCGTGTCGCTGTACTCATGCGCATCATGTCCCATCTTGGCCTCCCACCGCTGATGAGATTGTCGTGAGATCCAAGCTCCCACCAGTTGTCACCTGGCGGCCAACACGCTTTGTTGCAACGCCCCTGCCGCAGCCTCTTTTAGGAGTCTTGATAAATAGCCGGGACCAACCACTGCATGTATGTGTCCTTGTCTCAGGATGCTGTGGAAACGCATGCTCACAAGCCTTTGCCACATGAGCACCAGAGGCAGTCTTCGGCATACAGACCGAGGTCATGCTGGTTCAGAAACAAAGACAACTCTGGCTCAAACTGCGCAAACATGTTGAGTTGCCAGACAGCCCCCCTCAGTACTTGGCGACCCCCAGCAGACATCCCCGCCGTCAAGACAGATGCAAACAAACAAACAAACAAACAGAGAACCAAACGTCACAAGAACACCTGGCTATGTTGCTACTGCCATGGGCCAGACGCCCGGAAGTTTTTGCTTGTACGGGGAGTGTGCTCGCACAACCCCCTGCGGCTGGATGCACGTAGTCACTATGTAGTCTCAGTTGATTCCTTCAGTCTGACTCAGCTTGCTTTGTGCACGGGGAGGAGAACCAGAACCAGAAGGAGAGCCAAAGGATGACGAGGCGCTGTCGACCTAGGCTTAAGCCCTAAGCGTTTGAGTCGGAATTGCAAAGCCTGGATGATCACGCGCTGCTTCTTGGTAGGCACTGGCCGCGTGGGAGGCTCTCGTATCAGCTCTGCTTTCCTAGGGTAGATACTTGTAGTATCTCCTGCATGGCTGTTTGCAATATCGATGTCCAAGCCTTGCTTCGGAGAGCTAGCCATTAAGCGACATCTCTTTTCGCAAGGCGCTCGACAGAGACAAGAAGATCGAGCAGCTGTTGAACATCCCCCTGTCGAAGGAATACTCGCATCATGCCCGCTTCTAGGAGGCAAGTGTCCCCAAAGCTTGTACAGGATGCCAAGAACAAGTACCACGAACACAAATTGAAGACCGAACAGGCACGCCTTAGACATGTTGTTGGCTTCCTTCGTGCCATAGCTTTAGAAGAGGGCATCAACGTACCTTGCAATGAATATGTACAAGCCTTTGGCTGGAAATGGGTGAGGCTTAGTGACTGAAGTGGGATCCCTCATCATGGCACCTTGCAGAAGTTTAGTGGGAGGATGTGACTTAACCGGCTGCATGGTCTCGAAGCTCATGGAAAGTCTGAATATTGGCTGCCGGGTGCCTTCCAACGGTCTAACCTATGCTAACCTTAAGACACTGCACATACTGCACGCAGCCTGTGACCCAGCCAGTAGTTTGATAAAGGCCGTAGTCACCGGTTTTCAGGTCACATGGTAGAAGCCAAAGTGTTCGTCAGCTCGGTACTCATAGGACTCATCGCCGGCTCATCCGAGCCCCCCCATATTACATTGCAGTCCCAGTCGAGCTGAAAATTCAACATGTCCGCACGAAACCAATTCGAACTTGTTTTCACATGTGTGAAGAAATGTGTCTGGATGTTTTTCATGATGTCAGTACGACAATTTCAGCGCGCCCGAGGAGGGGGGCGTGTGTGTTTCCTCTTTGGTGCACTGACTTGCGCGAAAAATGTACTGATTGCAACCAATCGGGCGGCTGGGTGCAATCGATTCAGTGGTTCGCGAGTGTGAGATTTTTTTTAACGGATGTTATTTCTTTTTCGGCCTGAAGAGAGACAGCCCGGCCGTCTGCCACTGGAGGCAGAAGTCGACCACGATGAATGGGTGCGGGGCTGCATGAAGCATGAAGTTGCCCTGTGTCTTGTTCTCGGTGTGCAAATCAAGTAACATCTGTTGATCTTACGTGCCACCCCATCACTGCTCACGCGAGTCAGCAAACAGTTTGAAGATTGAATCTGGAAAGATACATGGCTTTGCTACGTCTCCATGCTTCGTGCGATTTCGTGCTCATGCTACATGCATTTAACGTTGTGCTTGGCGCGGCAAATGCGGCCAGGTTCGACGTCTTGGAGGGTTGCTTCGGTGTCAGAGCCTTAGCCGCCTTGGCCACAGAAGTATGTGAAGTGCATGATGCTGTTCTCACAGGTTTCGACAAGACTCCTCCCGTGCAGTGTCAGATCCTTTGCAGAAGTGGCGGGCACAGATCTTGCTTTCTGGTCTAATCTTGCAGAACACGCAATGAGGCGAGCGTTTGGACCAGTCCTTTATGTTCAGGCTTTGCAAGAAGGCCGGCGCATCTCCGCGTGGGGTCTGGGAGTCAAGCCTTGGCCGGAGGTGCGAAGTATCCACATTCCTCCTGATGCTGTTGTTCCAGAGGCGCACAAGTGGCGCACATATCTTCATCTGGTGCATCTCTTGATGTGGGTGATGGCAGGGATGCCACGATCTTGCGGCATCCTTGGAGCTGCGTGCCGAACTGTGCAGTTCCTTTTGTCAGCGGAATCGTAAAGATGGGAACGGGCTCTAAAAACTCAACACTACCAGCCTTGAGAGTCGGATGAGACAGTGGCAGAGCAGTAGTCGCAAGCGAAAGTGAAAGAATTGTGGTTTCAGGTGTCTCTTGATTCAGACGAGGACAGCACTCACTGTACCACCATGAATGGCTTGCTGCAGGGCTTGATGGGGAGAATTCTGGAAATGCGAGGAGATCTTTCGACAAATGCATGGCCTACCATGTCTGCGAATGAAGTCTAAAGCCGAGCTACGGCAGGCCACCTACTACAGCAATCAATGATTAATGCCACTTGGAGCCTGTCTAGCGGCTTCTAGCGACTGCATGCTGCATGCGTGCTGGAAGCAGATGCCATTGTTCTCATGGAAGGAACCCGAAAAGCAACTCGGGTCGCTTTGTCTGCATTGTGCATGCCTTGGCCCTTGATCGGTTGGCATGAAACGAGCTGCCAAGGCTACTTGCTGCGGCAGAGCAGCAGCTGGCTGGAGCCCAAGTGTCTTTGCCGCACGGCTTGCAGAAGCGTCGCTGCACAGCTGATCAGAGCAAGGCGTCGATCAACGCCACGGCGCTGGAGGTTGTAGAGCCGGCGCCTCGAAGAGACTGTAAAGAAGATATGTGTGTGTGTGTGTGTGTGTGTGTGGGTGGGTGTGGGTGTGGGTGGGTGGGTGTGGGTGGGTGTGGGTGGGTGTGGGTGGGTGTGGTGGGTGGGTGGGGGGTGTGGGTGGGTGTGGTGGGTTTGGGGTGTGGGTGGGTGGGTGGGTGGTGGTGTGGGGGGTGTGGGGGGTTGGGTGGGGGGGTTGGGGTGGGGGTGGGTGGGGTGGGTGTGGGGTTGGGTGGGGGGTGGGTGGGGTGGGTGTGGGTGTGTGGGGTGGTGTGGGGGTGGGGTGTGGGTGGGTGTGGGTGTGGGTGTGGGGGTGTGTGTGTGTGTGTGTGTGTGTGTGTGTGTGTGTGTGTGTGTGTGTGTGTGTGTGGGGTGGGTGTGGTGTGTGTGTGGGTGTGGTGTGTGTGTGTGTGTGTGTGTGTGTGTGTGTGTGTGTGTTTGTTTGTGTGTGTGTGTGTGTGTGTGTGTGTGTGTGTGTGTGTGTGTGTGTGTGTGTGTGTGTGTGTGTGTGTGTGTGTGTGTGTGTGTGTGTGTGTGTGTGTGTGTGTGTGTGTGTGTGTGTGTGTGTGTGTGTGTGTGTGTGTGTGTGTGTGTGTGTGTGTGTGTGTGTGTGTGTGTGTGTGTGTGTGTGTGTGTGTGTGTGTGTGTGTATTTTTGTGTGTGTGTGTGTGTATTTTGTGTGTGTGTGTGTGTGTGTGTATTTTTGTGTGTGTGTGTGTGTGTGTGTGTGTGTGTATTTTGTGTGTGTGTGTGTGTGTGTGTTTGTTTTGTGTGTGTGTGTGTATTTTGTGTGTGTGTGTGTGTACATGTCCGTGTGGCTTGTGCTGCCGCACCGAGAAAGGTCCGATGAGGAGGTGGCTGAAAGACCAGCAAAAAGGCTGTTCGGTTTAGCAGCTTAGTCGTGTACACCGTTCGCCAACAAGCGGCCTCCGCAAGTTCGCCACATCGATGAAAGTTGCCGCAGTCGGCTTCAGCAGAGGGTGACAGTTGACAGGTTTTGCATTGACCCAATCAGCAGACAGTCCCAAGTCTTGTGGTTGTACCGCGCAGGCCACGTGCGGATGTGTTCCAGTCCTTCACGACACAAGCTTAGAACACCTCTGCACTCGTGGTTCCTGATGTGGGCAATGTGGCAATGTGGCAATCCACAAACGTTGACAGCTGCGAACTGCTTTGGCCAAGGGATGTCCAGCGAAGACCACTGCCAACATCTAGAAGCTCAGGCCGAAACTAGCCTGGCTGACCTGCTGCAATCTCTGCATAGTGATTCTGTGTTTGCCATTGTGACACGGAAGGTAGCGCTTCGCAGAAAGCTTCAACGAATGCGGAGAATATCTTTGCATCATGGAATGCACAAAAGGCACACCAGCTCAAAGTTGACACACACCGGCACGGGCTCCCTTCCCTATCCTCAGTGCGGGGGTCCCTACAGCCCCTCCAGACACAGCCAGCCTGCCTAGGAGGCCGGGGGTTGGTCCGAGTTGCCCGATTCACCCATCTAGTACGAGGCCCTTCCGGGAACCAACCCCGGGGAGGGGCTCCCAATAGATGGGTGAATCGGGCAACTCGGACCAACCCCCCCGAAGCACCCCCTGCCAGACCCCCCCTCCTAGGCTATTTTAGTCAATATTTTTTCATTCTTATTTTATATTCTAGCTCTTGATTTGTTATCTTGGTTCTCGCGTCTCTTGCTTTTGTTCATCCCTTCCCTATCCTGAGCCCGGGGGTCCCTACGGCCCCTCCAGATACGGCCAGCCTGCCGAGGAGGGGGGGTCCCCGAGAGGGCCTCCTAATAGACGGGTGAATCGGGCGTTGGACTTGATTTGGCATTTGGCGAAGATCCTCCATAAACGGCTACGGGCTTGGGCGCATTTGCCTCTGCTTGCCTGTGCGGCAGCCGGGCCACGTGGCTTTTTTCTGGAGGCTTTACCGGGGGGCTTGGGCGCATTTGCCTCTGCTTGCCTGTGCGGCAGCCGGGCCACGTGGCTTTTTTCTGGAGGCTTTACCGGGGATTCCCACAACTCCAGGAATTCAAAATCTTGATGTTTTTGGCAATCTATCGGTCTCTAATTTCCATTTATTTTGA